>CAUYPK010040091.1:0-18648 GCA_963574355.1 Loris lydekkerianus | reverse complement strand
CTATCTAGCAGGAGGAGGTGAGACCTGACATTCTTGGGTGCTTGATGAAGGTGGGGGAGGTGTTCACTCAGATTTAGCCCCACCCCTGATTGATGTCAGTAACAGAACAGAACAGGACAGGACAGTACAATTTTGTGGAATTCTGTCTCTGTTTCTGCTAAAATCACCTGCAGAAGACAGGCTGTTCTGAGTTCAAATGTCTTTGCTGCTGGAGGTGTGTATTCAGTTGCTTTCTGGGTTTGTGAGCAGTGTCACAAAACAAAGCAAAAGCAAATCCTTTACTCACGGGTGGCCTCCTCTGGTTGCCCAGTGAGACAGGCAGTGTGGCTTCAGAATATTTAGAAGTGAGCCGTTTTGCTTTTGTTTGCGTCCTTGTGGTCTCAGCTCGCCTCAGTGGTGTTGATGTGAGTTCTTCAACCTTCTCTTTTGGTACAGCTCGAATCCTCCAGGTTACTTACTAAATTTCCATCCTTTAACTCTCCTTCTGGACGAGAGCCTTTGTGGAAAGCTGGCTTGAGTACGCCATCTTGTCTCCTCCCCTCTGAAAAGCTTTAAAAGCACCATTTTCCTATAATCAGTTTTCTGGAAACTATAAGTAATGTGCTTATTAAATCAGAATTTAGAAGCAGGTCAAGGAACCAAAGCTGAGTTAATGTATTTCCTATATGCTTTGAAAGAAGTGAGAAGGTATTTAAGTGGAGAGGGAGAAGGAATCAACAAGAAAAGACAAGGCTGGCGTCTACATATATAAAGACAGACTGAGTTAAATTATTTGAGCCTTAGTTTACTGTATCAATGGGAATATGGTAGAACCTCCATAGTTAACTACCACCCTACATTGATCACCTCCTTAAGTTAACTTAATTTTCATAGACCAACATACACCACATGTACATATCAGTACAGCGGCCTACTTTCTTATGTTGACCACCTCCACGTGGTGACCAGTTTGTTATAGTCCCTTGAGTAGTGAACTTACAGAGGTTTTGCTGTAATTATGATCTACCTAGCTTATAATGCTATTGTAATAAATAATAATCTATGCCAAGGGCTTAGCCCAGAGCTTGGCATAGAGTAAATACTCAATAGATGGTTGCTACTCTTTTCTATTTCTAAAACCATTCCTAGAAGAAGGAAGGTATTGTGGGTGGGAAGCACAGAATAAATCAAGGAGTGATTCTGGAATGGTGATGATGAACTTAGAGGGACAACAATGAGAACTGACGAAGTGGAAAATTCATTTATGCAGTAGATGGGGATGGAATGACTATGGAAAGGCACTGATGCAGTGGAGAAAATGGAAATATTTTAGGCAAAAATCAGCATGAAGAGTGCAGTTTGGAATGGGAGAGTCAGTGGGGTGGGGAGCAATAGAAGGCTGTTGTAGTACAAGAGAGAGGTAGAGGATATACTAACAGAGAAGGAAACAGATGGGAAAAACATGAAATAAGGATCCTCAAACCTTGATTCCTGACTGAGGTATGAGAAAAGAAGGGAGAAGAGAAACCTATACTTGTTTGTAAAATGGGTAGAGTTATTTGGAAGGGTTGGTTTTACTCTAGGTGGAAATCTAAGTCTGGAAGTCTGTCTCCTCCATATTGAGTACTCTTTGTGTGAAGTGACTGTAGAGGACTCCAATTAGTAGGGCTTTAATAGAAGTAAAACCAAGGCCAAGGTGTCTGGATCTCCTTTCCAGAATTCCTGGAATCTAAGCAGTTCTCACTCACAATGGCTCATATGGCTGTTACATGAGGCTTCCCATTATGCTCCTTTTTGTTATGAAGTAGCCACAGATGTTAATTTGGGAACACTCACTATCCCCCTCAGCCATTTTTTTTAACCTACAGATTTCAGCACTGTTCTAAACCCACAGTCCCATGCCTATTGGAGCAGGATTTGCTACCTCAAGAAGGCTATTTCAGACCCCTAACACCAATATGGCTCCCATTCCAACCTATGGCCTCTCTGGCCTCAAACTAGTTATAGTTAAGACATCTAGACCTTTTCTTCCCAGAGTGTAGTCCAAGGACTGGTATCACTGGCTCATTAGAACTGCAGAATCTTGGGCTCCACTGAGACTTACTGAATCATAATCTGCATTTTAACAAGATTCCATGTTAAAGTCTCAGAAGCACTAACCTAGAGAATGGTTTAGATGTTAGATCATTGCTGGATTTTATGATGTGAGAAGAAAAATGTAAAGGTTAAATAATGGTATGATGAGTCCTATTTTCAGAGAATTGGGTTAATCTACTACTTTAGTAACACAAAGAATGATGATAGTTAAAATTAACATTCATTAAGCACTTAATCTCAGGTACTATACTAAGTCCTTCCAAACAGTTTCTCATTCAACCTTCCATTCTAGAGTCTTACAACAAACCTATGAAACAGGTACTGTTATCATCCCCATTTAACAGATGAGAAAACTGAGACACAGGCTTTGATCATTAAGTTGCACTGCCAGCTGAGATCTCCCTGATCTTCAGAGATTTTGGTGAAATTAGATTAAACACCCACCCTCTTTACATGCCCTTACAATTCCTGCAAATTCTCAGGGGCTTATGTTCTCTCATGGTACTTTCTACCTCTGGCTTTTCTGTCTCTTTTCTCCTCTCCCCCACTCAATCACTCCTTACATTCCTTCCAAGTGCTTAGCTCTACTCTCTTCCTTTTCTTCCCTTTGTCTCCATTCTCCCTCCAGCTTTCCCAGGGGCAGAACCAATTCCTCTTTTGTTGTCTCATGCATGGAAATTTAATGAGGAAAAGAAGGAAAGGAGAGGTGCAGATACAGGGATATTTATAGATTTGGTATAATTCCTATTTTGATGTCTTCTCTTTTTGACCTTTATCAATGACAAAAGCAATACATGCTTGTGAAAATTTTTTTTCCAAAATACATAAAATAAGTGAAACTATTGTTATAATCCTTTTCCTTAATTCTACTACAATTCCATCAATTGTTCAGTATGCATCCTTCCATAAGTCAGTTAACAGAATTTTCCTATCCTAGACTCAGAAAGTTCGATGTCTTCTCCAAGGTGTCCATATTCTTATGGTTAGTTGGTCACTTTTGGCTTAAAGAAGCCTATGTGGGTAAATCCCTATATCCCATTTACATCTTTTCTCTTGTAGCTGATACCATCTTATCTCCTTTCTCTGAAGCAACCCCTATATGAGGTTCAGTCTCTTTTTTTTAATTTCCACCAAAATCACTCACAAAAGACATTTATGTATATAATAGACTTCACTGAAAACTTAGAGCAATGGACAGAAGTTGTTATCATAGCTATCCCCAAACCCCCTTAATTCTGAATGTTTGATTTCCTTGTTCTTAAAATTCTTGGTCCATGGCTCGGTGCCTGTGGCTCAAGCGGCTAAGGCACCAGCCACATACATCTGAGCTGGCAGGTTCGAATCCAGCCTGGGCCCGCCAAACAACAATGATGACTGCAACCAAAAAATAGCCGGGCGTTGTGGCGGGCGCCTGTAGTCCCAGCTACTTGGGAGGCAGAGGCAGGAGACTAGATTGCACCCAGGAGTTGGAGGTTGTTGTGAGCTGTGACGCCACGGCACTCTACCCAGGGTGACATATTAAGGCTCTGTCAAAAAAAAAAAAAAAAAAAAAAAAAAATTCTTGGTCCACTTCCCAAATATGAAATTTTTCACTGTCTCCATACCATCTTGCCTAAATCTCTATGACCTCAATTATTAAGACTTTTTCCTGAAAAAAATGCATTTCTCTCCCTAAGGGAACTCTACTATTAATATTTTTTAAAAAAATGCTCACCCCATGACTGCATTAATGTACATAGCTATGATTTAATAAAAAAATTAATAAAATTAATTTGAATTAAAATTAAAAGACAAAAAATAACAGATGCTGGCATGGATGTAGAGAAAAGGGAGCTCTTACACAGTGTTTGTGGGAATGTAAATTAGTGTAGCCATTGTGGAAAACCATATGGAGATTTCTCAAAAAAAACCCCTAAAAATAGAACTATCATTCAATACAGCAATGCCACTACTGGGTATCTATGTGAAGAAAAAAACATCAGTATATGAGAGGATATCTGCATCCCTATATTTATTGCAGCACTATTCACAATAGCAAAGACATGAATGAATAAAGAAAATGTGCTATATAGACTCAATGGAATACTATTTAACCATAAGAAGGAATGAAAGCATGTCATTTGCAGCAACATGGATGGAAATGGAGGTCATTATGTTAAGTGAAATAATCCAGGCACAGAAGACTAATATTGCTTAATCTCACATATATGGGAGTTAGATCTCACAGAAATAGAGAGTAGAATGATAAATACCAGAGCCTGGCATAGGTGAATAGCAAGGAGGGGTGGGAGAGATTTTAAAAGGTCAGTTAATGGGTACAAACATAGAGTTAGATAGAAGGATAAGGTCTAATGTTCCATAGTAGAGTGACTATAGCTAACACTATATATTTCAAAATAGCTAGAAGAGAGAACTTGAAATGTTGTAACACATAGAAATGGTAAATACTCTAGGTGTTGAGTAGCCCAGATACCCTGATTTTATTATCACACATTCTATGTATGTAACCAAACATGACATGTACCCCGTACCAAGGTACAAATATTATGTATTAATAAAAGAAATAAAAATTTGAAAGAAAAATGCTCACCCCACTATATACAGATATAGATAGAAAGGGCTTTTTTCATTTTGTTTTCTGCAAAGTAGAATTATATTGTATTTAATCTTCTGCAACTGGCTTCTTTGACTTAATTTTACTTAATGACTACCCTTCAATACTAGCCCATAGCAATCTAGCTTATTCTTTTTTAGGAGATAAAAGTATTTTATGGCTGTTCCATAATTCATTAATCACTCCTATATTGCTGTATATTTTGTTTATATCTATTTTTCCAAGGTACAGACAATGTTCAGATAAATATACTTTAACATGGGCAGCGCCGGTGGCTCAAAGGAGTAGGGCCCCGGCCCGATATACTGGAGGTGGTGGGTTCAAACTCAGCCTTAGCCAAAAACAAACAAACAAACAAATAAACAAACAAACAAACAAACAAAAAAAAATATATATATATATATATTTTAACATGGCCAGCCAGGCACAGTGGCTCATGTGTATAATTGCAGCACTTTTGAAGGCTGAGACAGGAAGATGCCTTGAGGCCAGGAATTCAAAACCACCCTCAGCAACATACCAAGACACTGTCTCTACAAAAAATTCAAAAATTATCTAGGAGTGGTGGCATACACCTGTTGTCCCAGTTACTTGGAGGGTAAAGTAAGGGAGGATCGCTTGAGCCATGGAGATTAAGGCTGCAGTGAACTATGATTCTACCACTGCATTCTTGCCCTGGGAGCAAAGTGTGACCCTGTCCAAAAAATAAAAGCCATAGCTTTACACAATTGCTTATTTCCATAGAAATGTTTCCCAAAATCAGAATACTTGGAACAAACGGAATATGCATTTGCAATCTGGACAGATCATATCCAATTAGCCTCTATAAAGTCCCTATTGGTCTTGTTAGGGGCCTAAACCCTTCCCCCTCCTCCCCTATAAGAATAAAAGGCTTACTTGGCTCCGCCCCAAGAGTACCCCTGAAAAGACCCTAGCCAGCCAAAGCCTGTTAGCAACCTATGGAATGTTTCTCCCCCTACACCCAGTATATAAACAAGCCCCCAACCATACTCCATCTTTGCCCAGGCAGGTCTCAGTCCCCTTTCATTAAACTTGGCCTGAACTTCTCCTGATCTTGTTTCTGGGTACACCACTAAACACCTTTCAGATCTATATTTCAACCTATGATGTCTTGAGATGGTTTTTTTGCTATACTCTTTCCAACTCTAGACAACAATTTTTTAATATTAATTTATATTTCTTGGTTATGAGTGAGATGGAATGGCATTTTATGTGTTTCTGGGCCATTCATGCTGCCTGTGTGAATTGTCTGTTTATATTTTTTTCCCACCCAGCACTCCTCTGCCATTAGTGTTTTTCAGTGACACCCTTCAGGTCCCTCCATGTATCTCAAGCTCAAAGCCACGTTCAAAATACATCTCTGTCACTTGAGGCTTCAATAGCATTATTTGTTCGAGATGTTCTATTTTATTTAATATGTTTTCTTTTATTCTTAATATGAAAAGCAGGCTGCCTTTTTAAAGTCATCTTTTCTCCCTCCCCCCCATCTTGTCATGGTTACCATAACAAAATCATTGTTTTGAATATTCATTCTTTTGGAGAAAATTTAATAGAGTGGAAAACACAATGGAATGTGAACGTAACCATTACTCAAGAAGTTTAGAACACTACAGTCCCACATTTGTGTAACCCATGCATATTTTTGCTAAAGTTGAAATCACAGCTGGGGTATAATTTGGTGCCTCATTTTTGGCATTTACCATTGGATCATTATCAACCTTGGCCTTTTCTCATCATGTGAGGGTCCATTTGCATGGACACAAACCATAGCCTGTGGTTTGTGTTCTATTGCTGTGCAAGAGGATTTGACTCTGTGATTTATGTGAGTCATGGGTTCTGGTTCACTTCTTTTACCTGTTACCCAAGGCCATCATTTTCTTTTATCTTCCCCAGGGAGGTTGCAGGTGAAAATATAGTTACTGAGAAGTCACATGGCCTGAGGCAAGTCTAGAGGGGCAAAGCTCCTTTGGTCTTAGAGCCAGGGCCTGAAACAGACTGGAGCTGGCCCAGAAAAGCCTAGAGATCAGGAAGTCAAAAGCCCAGGAGAGAAATCATTCTGAAACAAAAGAACTCTGTGTAAAGCAATCTGCTCCAATAAATGTAAAATGAGAAGGGAAAAAGAATAGAAGGCACAACGGATCAGCATCCTTCCAATTTTACTTGTGTGTGTGTCTGTGTACCGCACAAACTGTCATATAAAGGAAAATAATAAAAATAAATTCACCCAACCCTAATAGTGGTATCTCTGAATGGAGGATTTATAAGGAATTTTACTTTCTTCACTATGATTTTCATTTTTTAAGAAAATTTCTAATTTTGAAACAATAAAACTATATGAACACCATTGTTTGTAAAAGCAGGTCATTTCTATAGGTGCCAGTGTCATCTGTTGAGCAGTTGGGAATTCAGGGTATTTGATCTCTAAATTCTAGTAGCTTGCCCCAAGGGAGATGCTTTAGTCCACTAGAGCTGCCATAACAAAATATCATGGACTGAGCAGCTTAAACTGAAATTTATTTTCTCACAATTCTGGGTGCTGAAAGTCCAAGATCAAAGTGCTGGCAGGGCCCAATTCTGATGAGGATTCTTCTTGCCTTGCAGATGGCTGCCTTCTTGCTGTCTTCCTATGGCCTTTCCTAGGATCTACAACATGGAGGGACACTTCTACTGCATGGAAGGAGGGGAGAAGGAGAGGGAGTTCACACATGCACACAAGAGTGAGTGTGTGTTCTGATTTCTCTTCTTATAAAAACACAAATCCTATTGGATCAAGACCCCAGGCTTATGACCTCATTTAACCTGTTTTCCTTCCTTACTCCAAATACAGCCACACTAGGGGTTAGGGCTTCACCATATGAATTGGGAGCAGGAACACAGTCGGTTCACAACAGAAGAAAAGGGAAGGGATTTATATACCTAAAACAGGTAGTTTCATACATAATCTCATGAAATTCTCACAGCAATCTTATAAGTGCTATTTTCCCCCATTATATATGTAGTATTAGCAATAGTAAAATTTATTAAGCACTTACCATGTGAGGCACAGAACTATGGAAGATATCTATTAAGTAATGGAAGAAAACTTATTGAAATTGTTGCCTGCAGTTATGTGGAAAGCAGAACACACAAATGTTGAACATAGTTATTTAGTTAATAAGACATCCAAGCAAAGTGTTAGAGGCATGGGCTGTTTTATTCTTGATGTTTATGGTAAAATGTGAGAGGAGAGATATAAATTGAGGGAACTGTTAAACCAAAAAGGAACCAGAGTTTGATGATTCTCAGCCTCTCCAGATGGCAAAAGATGCTAAAATTAAGACATGGCTTCCACACATTCTTTCTAGTAAAGCATCACAAGGATGGAAAAGCAAGTATCTAATGTACTTGATAGTAATATGAAACCAATAGAAAACAACTACATGTTCACAAAAGAGAAAAACACAATTAAATTCAAGTGGAGGGAAGGGGGGAGGAGGGAGAGATGAGGGGAAGAGGGAGGGGGTTTGGTGAGCTCTCACCTAATTTGCACAATATAAGTGTATACAGTACATCCCCTGGGTGAAGCATTCAGCTACAACTTGAACTTTACCTAAGAAATGCAAACAATGTAACCTAATCATTTGTACCCTCATATTAATCTGAATTTTTTTTTTTTGTTTTGAGACAGAGTCTCAAGCTGTCGCCCTGGGTAGAGTGCTGTGCGGTCACAGCTCACAGCAACCTCAAACTCTTGGGTTTAAGTGATTCTCTTGCCTCAGCCTCCCAAGTAGCTGGGACTACAGGTGCCTGCCACAACTGTCTGTTTATTTTTTTGCTGTTGTTGCAGTTGTCATTGTTGTTTTAGCTGGCCTGCGCTGGGTTCAAACCCACCAGCCTTGGTGCATGTGGCCACCACTCTACCCACTGAGCTACAGCCACTGCCTAATCTGAATTTTTTTTTTTTTAAAGAAATGGCTTCCTAGCACTTTTGAGAAAGCATGGCATTGAGAAAACGCTAAGGGTGACTGTACAGCCTTTTGTAAAAATCTCAGAAATATCAAAGAATCAGAGTGGTATTCATTTACACAAAGGGTGAATGATTCAAGATAATAAAGGTGCAACTTTGATTTGCAGAACCTCTCAAACAATAGAGCCTCCTGGAAGCTGGAAGCTGTGTATCTCAGCCCTCTCAGAAGGAGTCCAAGAGAAAGAAGGGCTTATCTCAAACAAACAGATCTGTGGGTATGTCTTTTTTCTAATGGAGTAAACCCCAGTTAAATCCACTGAAGACTCCAAAAGATTTAAGCAAGTTATTTAAGCAGAAAGACCATCAGCTTGAACTGAGATGGAAAAAAGAACAAAATTAAAGAAGGCTACTGGGCCACCAAACTTCTACTGGCAGGAAGCAGGCTGATAAACTGTTCACCTGCAAACATGTGCTACCTTTCCTGGAAAAGGAAGGATAATTCAGAGGGCAGAGCCAAGAGTCTAAAGAGTCTTAAGAACTAATCAAGAAACATTCAACAGCTGCCCAACTGGATTTCAGAATAGCCATGGACCAGTGACTTTTTGATGCCTTTCATTTCTCTCTTCCTTTACAAGTGGAATTGTCTTTCACAGTTATCCTGGTTCACCGCATTATTTTATGTTGGTTGTACAGGGGGTAAGATTACTTGTCTCTTTCATTATAGACCAGCAGACCTGAGATTGAGAAGAATTTTACCTAAAAGGCTACATACACACCTGAACCTGATTTAGATGATGAGATTCTGGACTTTAAGCAGATGCTATAATGGGATGAAATTTGGGGGAATGTTGGGAGAGAGTAAATATATTTTACATGTGGGACAGACATGAATTGTTGGAATTCAAGGGCTGGACTGTAACAGAAAGACTCTAACATGGCCCATACAATACCCACCTTCTAGAATTCATACTCATGTATCATCCTCCTCCTCTTGAGTATGGATGGGCAGGACCTATGACTTCCTTCTAAATGACAGAATATAACAGTGGTGACAGGATATCACTTTTGTGATTATGTTACATAATCTTGCAAGGTGTCTCTCACTAGGAGAATCTATTCCTTGCTGGCTTTGACGAAGCAAGTGGTCATGTTGAAGAGGCCCACAATGACAAGCACCATGGTTAATTTTATGTGTCACCTTGGCTGTGCTACATCACCCAGATATTTGATCACATATTATTCTGGATGTTTATGTGAGGGTGTTTAGGGATGAGATTAATATTTAAATCAGAATTTGAGTAAAGCAGATTGCTTCCTATAGTGTGGGTGGACCTCATCCAAATAGTTGAAGACCTGATTGGAGCAAAAGGCTGACTTAATACAAACAAGAAGGAATTCGCCAACAGATAACCATGAACTACAACATAAGCTCTTCTATGGGTCTCCACCCGGCTGGCCCACCATGTGGATTTTGAATTTGCCAATTTCCATAATCATGTGAGCTCATTCATTAAAATAAATCTCCCAGTACACACATGCACATGCACACACGCACACACACTCACTTCCTATTGGGTCTGTTTCTCTGGAGAACCCTGACAGATAAAGAAGAAACCAAGAATGACCGCTGGCCAACAGCAAGCTAGGAACTAAGGCCTTTGGTCCAGCAACCCAGAAGAAATTTATTGTTACCAACAACCACATGAGCTTAGAAGTGGATTCTTGCTAAGTTGAGCCTCATATGAGAGCTCAGCTCTGACCAACACCCTTAAAAAATTCAGATTAATATGAGGGTACACACTATTAGATTACATTGTTTGCATTTATAAGGTAAAGTCTGAGTTTTAGTTATTTCCTTCACCCAGGAAGTGTACCATACACCCATACACTGTTCCCTTTGGGTGGGAACTTGCCAAACCCTCACCCTACCTCCCCACTTCTTGAATTTAATTGAATTTTTCTCTCAAGTGAGAAAGTAGTTGCTAATCTACTAGTTTCTATTTAGTATTGAGTACATGCAATGCTTGCTTTTCCATTCCTGTGATACTTAGGAGAGGGTACTCCCAATCCATCCAGGTTATTACAAAAGATATAAACTTTCTATCTTTTTTAAATAAATCATAGCTGTGTACATTAATGCAGTCATGAGGTACAATGTGTTGGTTTTATATACAATTTGAAATATTTTCATCACACTGGTTAACATAGCCTTCATGGCATTTTCTTAGTTATTGTGTTAAGAGATTTATATTCTACACCTAGTAAATTTCACATGTACCCTTGTAAGATGTACCGTAGGTGTGGTCCCACTAATTACCATCCCTCCACCCTCTTCCCTCCTCCCTTTCCCTCCCTCTCCCCTTCTTCTTAGGCTATAATTGGGTTATAGTTTTCATAAGAAAGCTATAAATTGGTTTCATAGTAGGGCTGAGTACATTGTATACTTTTCTTCCATTTTTGAGATAAGAAGAATATGTTCCAGCTATATACATGTAAACATGTAAGAGGTAAAGTATCCATCTTTCTTTATTTCCATCTTTTTGATGTCTGAATAGTATTCCATGATATACATATACTGCAGTTCATTAATCCATTCATGTGTTGAAGGGCATTTGGGTTATTTCTACATCTTTGCAATTGTGAATTGGGCTGTTATAAACATTCAAATGCAAATGTCCTTATGGTAAAATGACATTTTTTTCTTTTGAGTAGATTTATAATAATGGGATTGCAGGATCAAATGGAAGGTCTACTTTTTAGTTCTTTAAGGATTCTCCATACTTCTTTCCATAAAAGCTATACTAATTTGTAATTACACTAACAGTACATGAGTATTCCCCTCTCTCTGCACCTACACGAGCATCTGTAGCTTTGGGACCTTGTGATGTGGGCCATTCTCACTAGGGTTAGGTCAGGGTGGTTTTGATTTGCATTTCTCTAATAATTAGAGGTGATAAGCATTTTTCATATGTTTCTGGCCAGCACCTTGATTGCAGCCTTAGAGAGGACCCAAGTGAGCCTTCCTGACTCCTAACTCACAGAAGATGTGAGATAATTGTGTATTGTTTTTAGCTGCTAAATTTGTGGTAATACTGTTACTCAGAAATAGATAACTAATAACTACGAGGGTATGGAAACTTGAGGATTCCTGTTTATAAACTGAGTGTCATTGACCCTTATTTTTTCTTCAAGGGCTTGCCTAACTTCCAGCAAATCAGCCCTGTGCAATGCTTCTTTGGCAGAAATATCCCATGGAAATTTTGAAGCATTGTGATATTATAGAAAAAAGACTCAGGAGTCAAACAGACCTGGACTTGAATGCTGTCTCACCATTTACTATCTGTGTGACCTATGGCAAATCACTTTACCTTCCCATCAGTGTGAACTTCCCTTTCTTTATTTGACATAAAAGCATTTAATAACAGTATCTACTTCTCAACATTGTTGTGGAAATTTAAAAAAAAAATAATTGATGTGAAGCATGGAGTCCACTACTTGAAACAAAGTAAACACTCAATATTATTATTATTTAAAAAATAATTTGCAGAGGATTCCTAGACCTGTAAAACCCCAAGGACAAACACCATTGTCTCTACCTGTCCTAGATCGAGGGCCACTTGGTCACCTGAGGCAACATCTGCTAGTGGCATAATGAAGATCTGGTGACCATGGTCACTACTCCAAAGCCTAGAACTGTCCAGACTAATAAATATTTGCTGAAGGCACATAGAGAAGGCAAACAAAAAACCAAAACCCTCCACTAGACAGCAAGCCCTGTGAGGACAAGGTTTGTGTTTGTGATGTTTGCTATTATATTCCTAGCAGTTGGCACAGTGCCTAGAACTAAATAGTTGTTGAATAAACAAACAAATGAATGAATGATTACTGTATATGTGGAGTATGAAGAAAAGTATGCTAGGTGTTTTATCCTAATCTGTGGCTTCTCCACCTGAATCGCTCCTTGGAGATGCCAGATAGAGCCCTGGGGTCATCCACAATCAGGCCAAATAATTTCTACTGTTATTCTGGAAAACTGCTAATTTCCCTAAAGAGAGGCAAATAGCTGTGAGAACAGGGGCTTTGGTTATTTCATTAGAGCAAAGTAGAAAAGGAAATATCATTTTTTGAGGACCTAGTGAGGAGCAGGCACAGCTAAGCTTTTTACAAACATAATTTATCTCACTAATTTCTTTTTCTTTCTTTCTTTCTTTCTTTCTTTCTTTCTTTCTTTCTTTCTTCTTTCTTTTTTTTTTTTTTTTTAGACAGAGTCTCACTCTGTCGCCCTCGGTAGAGTGCTGTAGCATCACAGCTCACAGAAACCTCCAGCTCTTGGGCTTAGGTGATTCTCTTGCCTCAGCTGGGACTACAGGTGCCCGCCACAACACCTGGCTATTTTTTTGTTGTAGCTTGGCCGGGGCTGGGTTCGAACCTGCCACCCTCAGTATATGGGGCCAGCGCCCTAATCACTGAGCCACAGGTGCTGCCTATTTCATTAATTTCTTAACACAACTCTCTGGGTTACGTATTAACCAGCTCTGCCACTGACCAGGTGTGTGTTCTAGGTATGACACATAACATCCCTGCATGTCAGTTATCTCTTTTGGTGAATGGAGATAATATATTTTTTTTATTTCAGGTTAATGCAAGGGTACAAACAACTAGGTTACAATATTTGCATTTGTTAAGTAGAGTCCCTCTTATAGTTGTGTCCCGCACCCAAGAAATGTGCCATATACCCTTACATTGTGCCCATTAAATGGGAGCACACCAATCCCCTCCCCTCTCTTCCGATCCCCCTTTCTCAGTCTCCTCCCCCAACTTGAATTGAATTGAGTTTTTCTCTTATGTGGGTTTATATAGACCATCTACTGGCTTCATATTAGTATTGAGTACATTGGATACTTGCTTTTCCAGTTTGATAATTGCAATTCTACTTTACTAAGAAGAATGTGTTTCAACTTCATCCAGGTTAATACAAAAGATGTGAAAATACCGTCTTGTTATGGCTGAATAGTATTTTATGGTATATATATATTCCACAATTTGTTAATCCGTTCCTGAGTTATGGGCATTTAGGTTGTTTCCATGTCTTGGCAACTGTAAATTGAGCTGTGATAAACAATCTAGTGTAAATGTTCTTATGATAAAATGATTTTTTTTCTTCTGAGTAGATGCCTAGTAATGGGATTGTGGGGTCAAAGTGCAGATCTAATTTGAGTTCTGTGAGGATTCTCCATACTTCTTTCCAAAGAGGCTGTATTAGTTTGCAGTCCCACTAACAGTGTAAAATGTTCCCCTCTCTACAAATCCGTGCCAGCATTTGCAGCTTTGGTACTTCATGATGTATGCTAATCTTACTGGGATTAGGTTATATCTCAAAGTGGTTTTGATTTGCATTTTTCTGATGATTAGGGATGATGAGCATTTTTTTCATATGTTTGTTAGCTATTCATCTGTCTTCCTTAGAGAAGGTTCTGTTTATGTCTCTTGCCTAGTGATAAATGGAATTGTTAATTCTTTTTTGTTGATTAATTTGAGTTCTCTATAAATCCTAGTTAGAGCTCTGTAGATCCAAGCCTTTGTCAGATTCATAAGATACAAATATATTTTCCCATTCTGAAGGCTGTATATTTGCTTTGGTTGTTGTGTTCTTATCTTAGCTGTGCAGAAGCTTTTAAGTTTATTTAAGTACCATTTGTTTATTTTGTTGTTGTTGCAACTGTCACGGAAGTCTTCTTCATAAAACCTAATGTGCACAATGCAAGGGTACATGTCAAAATTACTAAAGCAGAGTATAAATGTCTTCACACAACAAATAAGTAAGTGAGTTAAAGGTTATGTTAACCAGTTTATGTAAGCATTTCAAATTGTATATAAAATCAGCACATTGTACTCCATAGATGCATTAATGTACACAGTTATGATTTAATTTTTAAAAAAAAGAAAAAAAAGGTTTCCCCAGGCCAGCATCTTCAAGAATTTTCCCCACACTTTCTTCTAGGATTTTTATCATTTCATGCCTTAGATATAAATCTTTTATCCATCTTGAATCAATTCTTGTACATAGTGAAAGGTCCAAGTCCAGTTTCAGTTTTTACATGTAGTTATCCAGTTCTCCCAACACCATTTATTGAATAGGGATTCTTTTTCCCAGTGTATGCTCTTGTTTGGATTATCAAAGATTAGGTGGCTATAAGATGTTAGTTTAATCTCATGATTTTCTTTTTGGTTCCAAATGTCAATGTCTCTATTTATGTGCCAAAACCACACTGTTCTGATCACCCATTGGAGGTGTAATATAACCTAAAAGAGGAAAAGAAAGAAAGAAAAAAAGGAAATAAAAAATAAGGAGGAGCAGCACCTGTGGCTCAAAGAGTAGGGTGCCGCCGGCCTCATATACTGGAGGGTTCAAACTGCAAAGTAAATAAATAAATAAATAAATAACTTTAAGAAAAGAAGGGGGATTAAAAAAAACCCGAAGAACAGGAGAGAAGGAGGACAGAAAGAGAGAATAAGAGTGACAGAAAAACGATATTGTTTGACATGGTGCTATGGCTACACCTGCAACTCAAGGATTTGGGGGGCTCGCTGGGTGGGTCTCTCTATAGCAAAGGAAGACCCTACCTCTGACAAGGAAGGGAAAGAAAAAGAGGGAAAAAAAGGAAAGAAAGAATAATAATAATAAAAGAAAAATTCAGCAGTGTGGACTTGCCAAAACTGTTTTTCCAAAGGCCAAAGGTAGAAGGACTCCAGGGTCTCCCTGAACCAGATCACTGCTGTGACCTCCCAAGCAGACCAGTGCCATGTCCACCAGCTCACAGAAAAGAGGAAAAAAGTAAGATAGATAAGGAAAATTAAAAATAGTTATAGCAGATAAAGAAAAAAAAAGAAGAAAGAAAGAAAGAAAAGTAAAAAGGGAGGAATATCTTAGCTGTCATATGAGAAATTTATGTAAGAAAGATGAGAAAAGTATAAAAGTCTTATAAAAGAGAGAAGAAATGATAGCAGTAAAATAGAGAGAATAAATGGGGCTGAAATACAATAACAAAAATACAGGTACCCTTGCTCTTGAGGAAAGTGAAAATGGAAATTAAGAATACAACCAATCAAACAAACTGGCAACAAAAAAAAATTCAGATAACTACAAACAACAACAACCTCAACAAGCAAAAAGAGAAAAGAAAAGAAAATTATAAAAAAATAAAATAAAAATAAATAAATATTGCAGAAGGGAGCAAAAATAAAAGAAAAAAAGTATATTGCAATATATTGTCAGGACACCAGGTGGCGCTGTGGTGTCAGAAGGGGGAGAGACACACCCTGGAAACCACTTTCTAGTTTCTGAGAATGGTTTCTGTCATCCTGATTTAGTTGCCTGGTTGTTTCCTCAGCATTCAGTCCCCACTGGGTTGGGGTCTTACAGCTCTCCAAAATCCTTAGGAGGCAAATCTCACAGTTCCCTCTGACAAGAATTTCCCAGGGGGTGTGGGATCCACTCAGCTCACCCCAAGAGTGGAAGCCAGAGCTCACCAGGCACGCCAGAGCCAGCCCTGCTCTGGGCCCTTGCAGACAGTCTTCCCCCACAGGACCCTCCCACAAATGGCAGCCCAGCCAGCAGCCAACCCGACAGGAAATCCACTCCACCTGGTATTCAAACCCAGTCGCTGTACACTGTTGGAGTCTGCCCACTCATCCAAGCTTTCTGTGGCAGTTCCAATGAGCAGCTTCCCCCAAAATTCACATACTGCAGAAAGACTCCCTCTGTGGGGGCACTTTGGGCCAGTCCCTGCCCCCTCCAAAGTACTTACTTTCTGTATCAATCCTCCACAGCTCCAGACCTCCTGCTGTCTCCTGCCGTCTACCATCACCTCACTGTGCCCCCCGATTGATGACTCCAGGTAGGTTTCCCACACCAGATATGGGTGGGTTCTCTCTCGTTCCCTTGCCTTGCTGGGAGAGGCCAGCAGGGAAGTCCTTCTAGTCCACCATCTTGCTCTGCCCCTGAGAAATTTTATTTAGAAAGAACAAAGGGGCAGTGCCCATAGCTCAGGGGGTAGGGCACCAGCCACATACACCGCGGCTGGGGGGTTCCACCCCGGCCTGGGCCAGCTAAAGCAATAATCCCAACTGAAAAAAAAAAAAAAAAAAAAAAAAAAAATAGCTGGATGTTGTGGCAGGTGCCTGTAGTCCCAGCTACTTGGGAGGCTGAGGCCAAGAGGATGGCTTGAACCCAAGAGTTTGAGGTTGCTGTGAGCTGCAATGCCACAGCAGTAATTGAAAGTAAAATTGAATGGAAGCTGAAAATAAAACCAGAGAAGCACAGGAAGCATGAGTAGAGAGCAAAAGCAATGTGCATGGCCAGGCGCACAGGAAACAGGAACTAAGCAGGCAAGCTTTACTTCCCCTGCCCCCCCAGCCAGCATTCAGCAAGCACCATAATTTCTGAGGTCTTGTTCTGTGCTAGGCACTGGACATGGTACTTTGGATATGATAGTGAACATGGACCAGGACAATAAGTTCTCTCAGGTCACAGTCACAAGGGCTGAGATGAGGTGGCAGGCTCCTACCATGTAGCAGGCCAATAAAGCTTTAGGGTGGGATGAAGCCAGCAATACCCCCAAAGGTTTTTGAAATGCTAGTTCACAACCTGTTCCAAGCTGTCCAGGAATCTCTATTTTTTTAGATGGGGTCTCACTTTGTTGTCCAGGTTGGAGTGTGTGTAATCATAGATCACTACAGCCTTGAACTCCTAGGTTCAAGTGATACTTCCACCTTGGCCTTCCAAAGTGCTGGGATTACAGGTGAGACTCACTGTGCTCAGCCAGGAATCTCTATTTTAATACCCATTTATATAATTCTCATGCAGAATCATATCTGAGAGCCACAACTACAGGCAAGCTAGATGGTTTCATTGCACATCATAGTGACAACCTCTTATTTTCCCCCATGCTTTTATTTTTTTATTTTTATCTTTTTTCTTTTTGAGACAGAGTTTCACCATGTCACCCTCAGTAGAGTGCCATGGCATCATGACTCACAGCAACCTCAAACTCTCGGGCTTAAGTGATTCTCTTGCCTTAGCCTCCCAAGTAACTGGGACTAGAGATGCCCGCCACAATGCCTGGCTTTTTTTTTTTTTTTTTTTTTTTTGCTATTGTTGTCATTGTTGTTTAGCAGGCCTGGGTCAGGTTTGAACCTACCAGCCTCGGTGCATGTGACTGGCACCCTAACCACTGAGCTATGGGCACCAAGCCTCCCCACGCTTTTAGATGAAAAGTTCTACCTTCAGCTCAGCTGCACCATACAGGCACACTTGGGCCAGAATATTAAGGGGGTGATCTCCACCACACCCCTACACTGGTGAAGTAACCAGGAAAACTGGCTCCAAGGTAAGGAGAATCTTGTGGAACATAAGGCCATACTGTCAGACCCAGAAACCCCCTTTTTTAAGAGAAGCCTCTTCATCCTTGGCCACTCATAGAGATCCCAAGTTTTGCTTGAACAAGAAAGGTGGCAATTTCTTTACACTAAGCCTTGAGTCCAGGTCCTTTGGCTCCAAATCCTATGCTTTTTCTATTATGTATCTCTTTTCTTCTATCTGCAGCTTCTTCAATCAAGATCCATACTGGTCTATTTAGACACACCAGCAGCAAGCCATGTGCCAAATGTACTGAAAAGTGGCTTTTTCTCACCCTTAATGCTGCTCTCTGATCAGGGCTCTATTATTATTTTTGAGAATAAGAATTTCCTGGCTCAGCACCTGTGGCTCAAGCGGCTAAGGCACCAGCCACATACACCTGAGCTGGTGGGTTCGAATCCAGCCCGGGCTCGCCAAACAACAATGACAGCTTCAACCAAAAAATAGCCGGGCGCTGTGGCGGGTGCCTGTAGTCCCAGCTACTTAGGAGGCTGAGGCAAGAGAATCGCTTGAGCCCAGGAGTTGGAGGTTGCTGTGAGCTGTGATGCCAAAGCTCTCTACTCAGAGCCACAG
>CAUYPK010040090.1:0-15953 GCA_963574355.1 Loris lydekkerianus | reverse complement strand
AAAAAAATGTGTTTTTTTTTTTTTTTTTTTTTTTTTGCAGTTTTTGGCTGGGGCTGTGTTTGAACCTGCCACCTCCAGCATAGGGGCTCAGCGCCCCACTCCTTTCAGCCACAGGCGCCGCCCACAAAGAGAGATCTTTATTTAGAAGAATAAAAAGGAAGGTTAGAGCTCTTCCAAAGAGAGATGGAGGAGGAAGTCCTTGTCATGAAGGAGACATGGAAACAAAGGCGGGCAGGGTATAAATGCTTCATCCAAAATTGGCTGCAAGTCCTGCCTGGGCCTCGGGCCTCCCTGCAGGATTGTCATTGTCCGGCCTCCCTGCAGGATTGCCATTGTCTCCTTCCATAGGTCACTGGCTGCCTCTGTCCTTCACACCCACGTTCTCATGGGACCTCCACACCGGCTGGTTCACAGACCAGGTTTCCTTTCACCTGCCTCCGAGCCCCTTTCTCAGGGTCCCTTCTCTTCCATTATAAAAGAACTCAGACATCAGAATGATAGGAATGTTAGAAATCATAAACCTACCTCCCATGCTTTTGTTTACCAAACCTTAGGGCACGAAGTGAAATGACTTCATGGTGAATGTTTAATTTTTAATGTTTCAAATTTTTATGCTTATTAGTCATGGTAGATTATAAACTATATTGAATGATTTCAATATTGTTATGAATTTACACCATTTCTTCCCAATTTCAAGTAGTCAAGCATAACGGTCTGTATCTGAAAACTTAACTTGTCCGTCTACTCAATTAAATTCATCCACTTTTACAAATATGGGAACCTATAACCCCAAACATGAATTATTTATCTCACTTTAGGGAGAGTAGAGAAGAAAACTGGTAATTTAAGTGGGAAAAGGAAAACAAATTAGTTGAAAGCTTCCTGTAAATAAATTAGAAGCCAGGGGTACACAATCTTAGGAAAAAACGCGGAGCATAACTTTAAGGCGTCATTTTATTAATTGAAATCGTGCATGTAATTTAATTTGAAATGGAAAATAACATACCCTGTGTGAGTTTTTGTTGTTCTTATTTTTTAAGCTGAGGGAAACAAAAGTGAATGTTCACTTTGGATGGGGTGATCTTTGTAAGTGGAGATTAAAATAATACAGTGAAGTTCATAAGTAGAAGAGAACAAAGTATGAAATATGATAAGCATGTGTAATTTCTCCAGGTGTGAAAATAACACAAAAGGAGGTTAAGCATTAGCAAAAGTAGAAAGGTGTCCTTGAAAACAGCTTGAATTTGATTTGTTTTGTTTTTGAGACAGAATCTCGCTCTGGCAAGTCTGGATAGGTGCTCTGGCATCACAGCTCACGGCAACCTCAAACCCTTGGGCTTGAGCAATCCTCCTGCCTCAGTCTCCCAAGTAGCTGAAACTATAGGCACCCACCAGCATACCCAACTAATATTTATATTTTTAGTAGAGATGAGGTCTCACTCTTGCTCAGAATGGTCTCAAACCCCTAAACTCAGGCAATTCACCCATCTCAACTGCTTGGAGTACTAGGATTATAGGTGTGAGCCACCCTTTGCCAACTTGAATTTTTTATTATTCTCCAATCATAAGTAGGTTTGGGAGAAAGTGTTTTTAAGGGGAACTTTCACGGAAACATAAGCATTACAGGTGATTAACTTTGGAGATTATCCAAGTGAACTTTTTGTTATTAGATTCAAAAAAAAGGAGGAGGTCTTAAAATTAAGAAAATTAAATACATATTATTTTTTTTTTTTTTAGACACAGTCTGACTCTGCCTCCCAGGCTAAAGTGCCCTGTGACATCCTAGCTCATAGGAACCTCAAACTCCTGGGCTCAAGCAGTCGTCCTGATGTAGCCTACCAAGTAGATGTGACTGCAGGAGCCTGGCACATGCCTAGCTAATTTTTCTATTTTTAGTAGAGACATGTCTTGCTCTTGTTCATGCTGGTCTCACCATGAGCTCCAGTGTCTTTCCACCTTGGCCTTCTGGAGTTCTAGGATTATGGGCCTGAGTCATCAGGCCCGACCTGCAAACACATACTTTTTTTTTGTAGTTTTTTGCAGATTTGAACCTGCCACCTCTGGTATGTGGGGCTGGCGCCCTACTCCTTTGAGTCACAGGCACCACCCAGTAAATACATACTTTTAAGAGCTGATTTTATTTTTTTAATATGTTAACCTGAAAACAGAATAATGCCATAAAACATTTTCAAGTTAAAACAATTTGAAACTGTCTTTTGAAATATTTATGGATAGCATTAATACAACATATTCTAATGTAACTTTAAAGTATTTAAAATGCAATAAATCCATCTTTGCCACGCAACATTTTGTTTTCATCTAAGCACTTTTTAATTTCTTTTAGATGCATGTTATTTTAAACAAAACGATTTTTTGTCTCTTCAAGTATGTAAGAGGGAAGTTGGTACCACATACTGAGGAATTGTAGAAAAATAGTTACTGATCCACTGAAGTCCTTTTTATTTATTGACCAATAATTGCATAATTTTTCCCAGGTGTATTATTTCCTTATTCCTCTTTTTCATTCCATTTCCCTCAAAAAAAAGTAACCTTTGATGATAAAAATTCCCATTAGCTGCAGGATTACATTTCTAAGGTTTTACACTGGTATATTTCGGGGACAAGGTTGGATCAAAGAAATTTGATTCTACTGGTCAACTATTTAAAAATGCTGTGCTAAGAAAATAATTAGACTGGGAGCGCATAGTTGGATTTCTGTCCTAATCTTATATTCTTATATTCTTACAGTACTTTTTTTTTTTTTTTTTAATATGGAATGATTGTCTAGATCGGAAAAGACTCAGGACAAAGATCTTAGAGTTTTAAAACTACTAATTCAATGCAGATGCTTTAATTTTGCCTGGACTTAGTGTGATCTTCCTTCTTTGATATTATTACTTCTTCTTTTATGGGAAGTACTTTTACTTTTCCTAGGTTTTGGGTATATTGTAGCTGAAATGCATAAAGGAATTAAAAAGGAGAGATGATTTCTTAGGGTAGAAAGTATAACGGTATAATAAAACAAGCGATAACGTAGGGATCGTCAGCGCTCCAGATGAAACGTAGGGATCGTCAGCGCTCCAGATGAAACAATCATGATTTTTTATGTCAAAGGCCCTTCAGTCTTCTCACATTTCCTACATGATATATGACTTACCCTGAATTGTTGTTATTTAATATTGCCCCTCAGAGATCTTGATTTAGCCAGTCTGGAATGTGACTTAGGAATTAATATCTAAAAAAATTATCCAGGTTAGTCCAGTTTGGAATATGCATGTCTAGTTTAGGGTCTGATTATTCTGTAACAATTTAAACTGTGTACATAGAAAGGTTTATTTTCAAGATTATTGCTTTTATTTTTTGTCAAGAAAGAAAGGTTTTATTTCAGAGGATACGTCAACTGGGGTGTGGGGGGAATATTATTGCTTTATATCTTCTTTTAAAATAAGAGTTGTATAACTATCATGAAGTATCAGGTGTTTTAATGTAGTTGGTTTTGGTAAAATTTGTAACCTAACCCAAGCTTCCGAGACAGAGGAAACTTGGAGGGAAAAATAAACAGGAGAAAGTGTATTAGTGAGATGTTAGCACAAACTCAGTTCAACTCACAAACTATAGTTTGCTGTTAGGTAGATGTTTAAAAATCCAAGAGAAAAACAGGTCCCAGCATTTTAAAGTAGGATCTGCAGAGCAAAGTTCCTAGAGGTGTCAAGAGTTGTGTTGAAAATGTGTTCCATGGTTCAATGAGTTTGGAAAAAATATGAAATTTAAACAGATCTCTATAGCTTTCACATGAAGGCTATAACCCAACTATACCACAAGACTATGAGGAAAGGAGCAAGGAAAGGGAAGGGAGGGGGGAGGTTTGGGTGGATGGAGGATGATGGGTTGGGCCACATCTATGGTGCATATTTTTATCTATAATTAAAAAAAAATAATAAATAAACAAACACTACCCCAGTAGAGTAGGACCCACCACCTACGTACTTAGAAATAAACTCACTGAATGATAATTTCTTGCATTGTCTATTCACAATTCATGGACAACTTATCAGAAGAAAATGGAAGTAATAAAACATAAAGAGTTTCTCCATTAACAGACATTGGGCACTAGTCAGTGGCCATGAATTTTGAAAAATACACAAGGGTAATGTGAGGCAGTTCTCATAGAGAAATAGAAGATTTATTAATTTATTTTTCTAAGAAATAGAAAACAATTTATTAACCACTGTTCACCATTATTTACAATAAAGTAAACAATATACATACAGTCGGATAACATTCTGATTATTATGAAGTTTTTATTGTTTGTTTGTTTGTTTTATGGCTTCTGCTTGATGAGTAACCCAAATGCCGAAAAGTTTGAGTCTACATGTAAGAAATGAGTTGGGATAAAGAAAAACATGCGGGTCAATAGTTTATTATAATGTTTTTACTTTTGTATAATTTTTATTTTTTATGTTGCAAATTAAGCATTTTTTATTAAATCATAACTGTGTACATTAATGAATTTATGGGGTACAATGTGCTGATTTTATATACAATTTGGAATGCTTACATCAAACTGGTTAGCATAGTCTTCACCTCACTTACTTATTTGTTGTGTTAAGACATTTACATTCTACTCTAATAGTTTTGACATGTACCCTTGCATTGTGTACAATAGGTGAGATCCCAACAATTACTCTCCCTCCCCTTCCCTCTCCCTCCTCTTCCCTCCTTCATTCAGGAATATAGTTATGTTTTATCATTTGTATGAAAGTGTAAATGATTATATATTGGTTTCCTAATAGTACTGAGTATACTGGATACTTTTTCTTCCATTCTTTAGATACTTTACTAAGAATATGTTCCAGCTCCATCCAGGTAAACATAAAAAATGTAAAGTCACCATCATTTTTATGGTTGCATAATATTCCCTGGTATGCATATACTGCAATTTGTTAATCCATTCATGGGTCGATGGGCACTTGAGCTGCTTCCATGATGTAGCAAACATTCTGGTGCAAATATCTTTGTTGTAAAATGATTTTTGGTCATCTGGATATATACCTAGTACAGGAATTGCAGGTTTGAATAGCAGGTCTACTTCTGTTCCCTAGGTGTTCCCTATGTGTTCTCCAAATTTCTTCCCAAAAGGGATGTATTAGCTTGCATTCCCACCAGCAGTGCAGAAGTGTTCCCTTCTCTCCACATCTATGCCAACAACTGTAGTTTTGGGATTTGTAATGTGGGCTAATCTTACTGGAGTTAGATGATATCTCAAAGTGGTTTTGATTTGCATTTCTCTTATGATTAAGGATGATGAGCATTTTTTTATGTGTTTGTAGGCCATGCACCTGTCTTCTTCAGAGAAGCTTCTGTTCAAGTCTCTTGCCCACAATGAAATGGGATCACTTGCTGTTTTCTTATTGATTAGTTTGAGTTCTTTGTGGATAACCTGCAAATATCCTCTCCCATTCTGAGGTCTGTCTGCCTGCTTTACTTTCTGTGTTCTTGGCCATGCAGAAGCTTTTTAGTTTGATCAGATCCCAGTAATATATTTTTGGTGTTGCTTCAATTGCCTAATTGCCTGGGGGGGGGGGTCCTCCTCATAAAATATTCTCACAGGCCAATTTCTTCAGGTGTTTTTCCTGTACTCTCCCCTAGTATATTTATAGTTTCATGTCTTAAGTTTAAATCTTTTATCCAGTGAGAATCAACTTTTGTTAATGGTTAAAGGGTAGGAATCAGTTTCATCAGCCAGTTCACCAGCACCATTTGTTAAACAGGGAGTCTTTCCCCCAATGAATACTTTTGATAGGCTTATCAAAGATCAAATGATGATAAGTGTCTGGTTCATCTCTTGGTTCTCTATTCTATTCTATATATCTACCTCTCTATTTTTGTGACAGTACCATGCTGTTTTGATCGCTATAGATTTATAGTATAGCCTGGAGTCTGGTAGCATGATTTCTCCTGATATATTTTTATTTCTGAGTAATGTCTTGGCTATTTGAGTTTTTTTATGACTCCATATAAAATGAAGTACTATTTTTTTCCAGATGTTTAAAGTATGACAATGGTGCTTTAATAGGGATTGCATTAAATTGGTACATTGCTTTGGGTGCTATGAACATTTTAATAATGTTTATTCTTCCCAGCATGAGCATGGTATGTTTTCCTATTTGTTAACATCTTCAACTATTTATTTTCTTACAGTTTCATAGTTCTATTTATAGAGAGCTTTTACATCCTTTGTTGGGTAATTTCCAAGATATTTCATCTTCTTTGGCATTAGTGTTTTTACAGAATAGAGTCTTTGATAATTTTTTCATCTTGACTATTATTGGCATATATAAAAGTTACTGATTTGTAAGTACTGATTTTGTATCCTGAGATGCTGCTCTATTCCTTGATCACTTCTAGGAGTTTTGTAGTTGAGTCCCAGTGGTTTTCCAGGTATAAGATCACATCATACATGAAGAGTGAAAGTTTGGTCTCCTCTAACCCCATTTGGATACCCTTGGTTGCCTTTTCTTGCCTGATTGCAATGTCTAAGACTTCCATTACTATGTTGAATAGCAGTAGAGACAATGGGCATCCTTGCCTAGTTCCTGATCTGAGTGGAAATGTTTTCAATTTTATCCCTTTCATTGTGATATTGGCTGTGGTTTTGCTGTAGATGGCCTCTATCAGTTTAAAAAATCACCCATCTAAGCCTATTTTCTTCAGTGTTCTGCTCATAAAAGGATGTTGGATATTATCAAAAGCATTTTATGCATCAATAGAGAGAATTCATATGGTTTTTGTTTTTTATTATATTTATGTGATGTATTATATTTATAGATTTATGTATGTTGAACCAACCTTGTAAACCTGGGATAAAACCACCTTGTCATGGTGTATAACTTTTTTGATGTGTTGTTGAATTCTGTTTGCTAGGATATTATTGAATATTTTCCATCAATATTCATTAATAATATTGGTCTATAATTTTCTTTCCTTGTTGGGTCCTTTCCTGGTTTGGGGATAAGGGTGATAGTTGCTTCTTAGAATGTGTTGTGAAGTATTCCTTCTTTTTCTATGTTTTGGAAAAGGTTATGTAATACAGGTACTAGTTCCTCTTCAAAGGTTTGGTAGAATTCTGAGGTGAATCCAACTGATCCTAGACTTTTCATTTTGGGGGAATTTCATATAGTTGATGCTATTTCAGTGCTTGATATAGGTCTATTCAAAATTTCCAATTCTTGCTGGCTGAGTCTAGGAAAGTAGCATGTTTCCAGGTATTGGTCCATTTCCTCCAGATTTTTTATATTTCTGAGAATAGAGTTTTTTTGTAGTAATCATTAGGGATTTTTTTAATTTCTCAGATGTCTGCTATTATTTCTCCTTTATCATTTCTGATTAATGATACTAAGGATTTTACTATTCCACTTCTGGTTATGTTAGCCAAAGGTTTATTAATTTTGCTAATTTTTTCTAAAAACTAACTTTTTGATTCATTGATCTTCTAAATGAGTCTTTTGTTTTCAATTTCATTTAATTCTGCTCTAATTTTGGTTATTTCTTTTCTTCTACTGGGTTTGGAGTTGGAATGTTCTTCCTTTTCCAATTGCTTGAGATGACCCAGCAAGTTGTTGACTTCCTCTCTTTCTGTTCTATTGATGATGGCTTCCAACTCTATAAATTTCCCTCTTAGAATTGCCTTTTCAGTATCCCACAGGTTTTGACAATTTGTGTCTTCATTATTATTTTGTTCCAAAAATTTGGTGATTTACTTCTTAATCTCATCTTTGACCCAGCTATCATTCAGCATAAGGTTATTTAGTTTCCGTGACTTTGAGTGTGAAGATTCTTGTTGCTGTTGAGTTCAACTTTTATTCCATGATGGTCCAAGAATATAAAAGGAATAATTTCTATTCTTTTAAATTTACTGAGTTATACTTGTGACATAAGATGTGATCAATTTTGGAGGATGATCTGTGGGCTGATGAGAAGAATGTGTATTCAGTTTTATTGGGATGAAATGTTCTGTAGATGCCTGGTAAGTCCATTTGTTCTAAGGTCAAGTTTAAGTCTATTATTTCTTTACTTAGTTCCTTCTTAGAGGATCTATCCCAAACTGCCAGAGGGGTGTTAAGATCTACAACTATTATAGTGCAGGAAGATATGAAATTGTTCATATCTGTTAGCATTTGCTTTATAAATTGAGGAGCATTTTGGTAGGGAGCCTAAATGTTAATTATCGAAATCTCTTCATGTTCAGTGTTTCCTTTGACAAACGTGTAATGTCCATCATTATCTTCCTTATCTTTGTTGGGTTGAAGCCAATTTTATCTGCAAATAAAATTATAACCCCTGCTTTTTTCTTATTTTCATTTGCCTGTATTATAGATGTCCATCCCTATACCTTGAGTCTTCTTTTATCCTTTAAGGTAAGATGAGTCTCTTGTATGCAACATATATCTGGCCTGAATTTTCACATCAAGTCAGCCAACCTGTGCCTCTTTAGAGGAAAATTTAAGTCATTCACATTAATTGAGAGAATTGATAAGCATGGAAGTGTTTTGGGTATCATAATTTTCAAACATCCAGTGGATATTTTTAATACTTTCACCATTGTGGATGTTTTGGTTTTGTTCAGGGCTTTCTGGGTGAGTTTACTTTGATGGTAGACCATTGAGCTGATCATCAGGAAGGATAGCTCTAAGAATATCCTGAACAGTTGGTTTAGTTACAACAAATTTCTTCAACATGTGTAAGTCAGTAAAGTATTTGATTTCTCCATCACAAATGAAACTCAGTTTAGCTGGATATAGGATCTTGGGCTGAAAGTTGTTTTGTTTTAGGAGATTGAAGGTCAATGACCATTCTCTTCTAGCTTGAAAGGTTTTGGCTGAGAGACCTGCAGTCATTCTAATATTAATCCCCTTGTAGGTTATGCTTTTCTTATATCTGAATGCTTGCAGAATTTTCTCCTTCATATTAACTTCGGCAAAGTGAATTGCAATGTATCTAGGAGATACTTTATTTGGATTGAGTCATGATGGGGTTCTGAAAAAGTCTGCTGTCTGCATTTCTGTATCTCTTGCCATGCTTGAGAAATTATCCTACATAGTATTTTGCAGTAGAGCATCTATACCTTTAGGACCATCCTCTTCAGGAATTCCTATAAGATGAATGTTTGATCTTCTGGAGTGGTCCCACAACTCTCTCAGAGACTGATCAGTTTTTCCTCTCCATCCCTTTGCCTCTTTGAGTGTTTGAGAATGTTCAAAAGCTTTGTCTTCAGTTTCAGTGATCCTTTCTTCTGCCTGTTCAACTCCATTACAGAGGGACTCTACTGTACTTTGGAGCTCCTTGAATAGCTTTTTCAATTCCTTGAGCTCTGTTATCTCTTTTATCATTGTGTCCATATCCTTGGAGATTTTGTCTTTTTAATTCATTGATTTTGTGAGACAATTTTTGTACAACTCTTTGGATTTCAATTTCCATCTTTTCCTTCATTCTATTAATTTTATTAGTCATCCTTATTCTGAACTCTATTTATGACATTTCAGCCATTTGTTTATGAGTAGCATCTTCTGATGTATCTCCTTTGTGATTCCTTGAAGAAGTTGGTTGACTTTGATTATTCATGTTGCCAGAGTTTTTCTGCTGGTTCCATTTTTCACAATTTGGCTAGTGAAGCTGGTAGGGTGAGATTGGATTGCGGGCTCCAGGGGTTGTTATCAAAGAGCTAGGACTGGTGATGGTGGCTTTCCCCCTAAGCTTTACAAAGGTCCTTTTCAGTCCTGCAGCCAGAGACTCTGAGGAACTTATTTGTGTGATGGGGTTAGGTGGCTCTGTCTTGTATTCAGCTAGACTCTGTCCAATCCTAATGAGTCAGAGGATTTGAGGTGAAATCTCAACTGGGGAGAGATACAAACAACTAAGACACTCCACCCTCCACCAGTAACAATTGAAAGAGGATAATTAGTTCCCCCCACTACAACACAACCAGGGTTCAAACTTGGAAGGTCCCCAGTGGCTGGCCCAGGTTAAGAGTTCCAAACCAATTGTCCCAGGCAGCACAATCACTGCTCAACTGGGAGAGTTTAGAAGGTCTTCAGCAACCAGACAGCAGGGGTCCACTGGTAGGTCAAGTGTGACTCCCTCTGGTGCACAATGGAGTCAGAAAGGCCTCCCCAGCAAAAGAGTTAGTCCAAGGGGGTTGGTGCTTCCTTCTCTGTCTTAACACCACAGCCACACCTTGTCACTAGTAACTCCATGGGGCTGTGGCTTAGTTCCCTCCAAGGAGCAAATGTGCCAGGGATATGTGCCTGTCCGAGTCAAAAGGGAGTCAGTGCCTCCTTGGCTGGGCCACTGCACTCTGCAACTAGCAGGCAGGAGGAGCTCAAGCCCAGCTCCCTCTGGTGCTCAGAGGAAACTGGGAGTGTTCCCCCAAGTCTTTCCTGAGCCAACAGTTACCATCACAGCACATAGTTCTCTCCCTCAGAGTCTGCACCTCAGTCCCAGCCACATTCCTCCTCTGGTACCCCTGCGGGGTGACATCTGGCTTTCTCTGGGGGTCCACAGAATTGGGGGAGTATCTCTCCAAAATATGACGCCTGCAGGAGTGCGCCACCACTGCTGCCATTGCCCCGCCACTGCCACATACTTTTATGGTACAGGGCCAATCCCCCTCCCCCTGCATCCCCCACTTGAGTCACAGTTTCAGTGCAGCTGCACTGCTGCCTGTGCAATGCCCAGCCCTGCAAGGAACCACCAGACACTCTGGGCTTTGCAGGGGGGAGGCCTCCAGACCATCAGGTGAAGGGGGGAGGGTGGAATGGGAGTTCAGATGGTGGGGAAAATATTTGTTCAACTTTTATGCCAGGCAAGAGAATACCCAGGCTTACAGCAGGATCTCTCTAGAGAAGGAGACCTGGCCTGCAGCAGCTCTCTCCTGTGGGATAAAACAAGAGGTTTTCTGTTCACTGCTCACTTATAGAGAGAGTACACGGTGAGCCACTCTCTTGGGGGAGGGGACAGACTTTCATTCTTTTCGGGATAGGTTTTGTACCTGAAATTTGTTTCCTTGGAGTTGCAGCTTGCCTTAGCAAGGATGACTTGCACTCATAAATCTTCTCTTTCAGCTCAGCTCCTGACCTCCAGCTTTATTGGGTTCATTTTGACCATTATCTCTCCCTCTGGACAGAAGCTTCTGTTGAACGCTGGCTCCAGTCAGCCATCTTACCTCCTCTCCACGGGTCAATAGTCTAGGTTACAAAGTTTGTTCACACATTTATGTCAGCAGGTCTGAAACTGCCAACATGGCTTAACCATCTGCTTAGGTTTCTATAAGCCAAGCCTAGGAATAGTTTACTAGAGGAATCTTTAATGATCGTTTAACTAAGTCTTATTTGTTTCCTCATTAGAACACACCAGGATTTGTCTAGTTTCTTCATCTGGGTGGGAAGGTTATTGGTAATGATAAAGCTTTTCCTTTTAGAAATTTTGTAAACAGAATTTTGCATTTATATGAATATACATACAGATAGAGATTCTGAAATGACTGTCTTTAAATTATGCATTTAAATTGTCAAATTAAGAATCAACTATTTCATTTGTAACATTATGACTTCAGAAAAATTTTCTATTCTTACATCTTCAGAATGATGGTATTGCAGAAACATGGGCTTACCTGTGATTTTTGTTTTGGTGAATGTTTAAAAACAAAGAAAATCATTTACCTATGCATGTTACATATACACATACAGAAACAATTTTTTTTTTTAAACCCAGAAGTGTCCCTAGGCATAGAGTTGAACACAAGTTCTTATTGAATAATGACTGTGGAAATTTCCCTTAGTATTTAGAAAACCTGTTCTTTAATGCAGAGGAAATAATATACCATGGTATCAGAGAAGACCTATTTATAATGGTAAAGAAGCTTGGCTTCTACAAAGGATGGTATGCAAGATTCCTTTTGTCCTAAAAGTATGATGTAAACTAAAATGTTATACCAAATGCCAGATTTGGATTATTATCACTTTTTTTATAAAATTGGATAAATATAGAATTATTTTGCATAATTTTGAAATAACATTTTACGTTAGACATGTGAAATCTTTATCAAGAAATAAAATGTTTTCCACTCCTCCTCATGCTAGAAAAATGTGATTGATAAGAGTTACTAAATACTTCTGTTCCCTTCTTAAAAAGTAACTAAAGAGATGCATTTTTAGAATTGCAAACAGCTGGATAATCATCATCAAATTCCTATCTCTTGCGTAGGTTGCAAACTGAAAAATGAAATCTTTTGTTGTCATGTTTACATATTCTTAAAAGAGGGTATAAAGTGATTTATAGTTTCATCACCAGATAGTTTGAAAATTGATTAAATTCTACCAAGAATTTACAGAGCAACTGACAATGTAAAACACAATCTTTCTTCCATTACTTTGTTCCAGAAAATTTTGAAGTATGCTATAATCCACATTTCTAGAACATTCCTAATTGAAGAGGAAATCACTCAATGAATTAAAATTATTACCCATGACCTATTCTTTATTTCTTTATTTTAGCCTTATATGTGTTATCTAACACTGAACTACATTTACAATATACACACTAGAGAACACTTAATTCTGGCAAATGCATAATATGTTTTGGTTTATTAAGAAAGGTATTAATGGAGGGGAAAAAACATTAAATCCTTATTATTTGTTATGAATGTATTTTTTAATTCATAGTATTTTACTATGAATAAGGACTTAATGAAAGGTGAAATCCAAATTCAATATTTGTGTTTATTATCAAAAGTGATTTGCTACTTAAAGCTGTGACTTTGGGATTATAGATGCATTTTTTCTGTACAGAATTTCTAATCCATCTTTGTCATATAAAATAATTATAGGAAGGAAATGTGAGAAATTACTTTAATCAAATCCTAATATAAGAAGTATGTACTCACCCAACCTGTCTGTATGTGAGATTGGACAATTAATGAATTCATGCTAGAAAAAGTGCTACATATCTCATTGCTGGATATCACTTTGGTAGCCTCCCTGGCACTCCCCTTGAGAAGCTATGCACCCATTCCAGCACCTAGTCCACCTTCCAGAGCAATTTTGGGATCCTTTTTCTGGAATGGCCTTCAGAACTATTGTTGTAGAAATAAATTTTAAAGCAAACAAAAAATCTACAGTTTACCTCCATTTCCCCAACAATATTTTGATTTTTAGTTGTCTCAATTTATGTATTTTTCTATTAGCTACCTCTTAACAGGTTTCTGTAGCTGCTATTGCTTTTGACATGTCTCTTGGGCTTTGTACTTGAGTTAACGAGTGGGCTGCACACCATAGCTATAGTATTAGAGGATTCTGAGCTTATCTGCACACGTAATTTTACCAGCAGGTTTTATACCTTCAAATGCTTACCATTTTGCACATTAGTGGTTTTTGTTTTCTTTCAAACTGAAGAACTCTTTTTTGCATTTCTTATAGGACAGATCTGGTGTCCTATAAGAATACTCTCTATCTCCTTATTTGAAGGATAGCTTTTCTGGATATAGTATTATTCAATGATGTTTTTGTTTTCTTGTAGCAATTTGAAAATGTAATTCCACTCCCACCTAGCCAGCATAGTTTCCATTGAGAAGTCTGTTGCCAGATGACTTGGTGCTCCTTTATATGTTATTTATTTCTATTCTCTTGCTATTTTCAGCATCTTCTCTCTATCCTTGACTTTTGGGAGTTTAAATATTATATGGCTTAGGGTGGTCTTATTTGGGCCAAGACCCTTCTATACCTGGATACTTACATCTTTTCCAAGTTTTGGAAAGTTTTCTGTTATTTTTTTCTTTGAGTAACCTTCGTATCCCTTGCTCTTGCTCAAATCTCTCTTAAACATCAAAAATTCTTAGATTTGGTCTTTTGTGATAATTTTCTATATCTTGTAGACAGTCTTTATTCTCTGACTCAGTATTTTCAAATAGCCTTTTCAAATAGATTCTTGCTTCTTCTTAAACTATTCTGCTGTTTAGAGTTTCTAATACATTTTCTGTTCAGTAAATGTATTTCTCCAACACATTCCAAGATTTCTGCTTGATTTTTTTTATCATTTCAATTTGTTTATTAAATTTATCTGGTAAACTTTTTGAATTGTTACTCTATGTTATCATGAATATCTCTAAGTTTCTTTAAAATTACTATTTTGAGCTCTTGGAAGGAAGCTCACAAATGACAACTCCTTAGTTAGGGTCTGTCACTATGCCTTGCTTTATCCATGTGGAAAAGGCATGGATGCCTTCCCGTTTGATGGTGTTTCTTGTGGATGCACATCTATGTCTTTGTGTCTCCCTGTGCATCCTCAGACAAGTAAGACTGCTCTCATGCCACCACTGGAAGGGCCTAGAGCTGAGTTGTATGCTGCTTTAGTATCTGCAGTGGGACTGAGGTCAGTGGTCCTGCCTGCAGGGGCACAGGTGAGCATGTGTCCCTCTGGGTACTTGTGCAGGCAGAACTGCTCTCAAACTGCAGAGAAGAAAGCTAGATCTGAGTTTGAGGGTCATTTTAGGATCCACATCTGGGACCGTAGTTGATGGGCTGGTCATCTGAGGCATGAGCAGGCATTACTTCCAGTAATGGTGCTAGTGATGGAACCAGTGACAAAATGGGACATAGCAGAGGCCATGGGGAAATGGGGCCATTTCTGAGTCTGGAGCCAGGACCACAGGTGACAAGCTTGCCAAGTGGATGCAAGTATGTCTTCTTGTAACAGCCCTCCTAGTTCTTGGGTACCACTGGGATTTCACAACCTTGTACCTGAATCCCAAAGCATCCACAGACACTTTTGCTTGTAGATGGCTGCAAAATTGTTGCAGCCACGAGGGCAGAGGGATGGAGAAGAACTTCATGGTCAGTGATCTTGATGACATCACTCTCTTGTTGCTTTTTTAAATTCCAGATTATTTCCATTTGAGTTAGACATAGCAAAATATTTAAATTCTTCATGGTGTTAGGCAGTAGGAAATTATATATGTCTTGGCAATCTGTATGTTCCCAGTTGGTATATGCATAATAAGAGAGGTAAAAGTGGTAAAGAGTTGGTGCTTTTTTTTCTGATGCATGAAGATGTACTGCTCTTCTAATTTCCAGATTTACTCTAAAGATACAACTTTAGACAAACCTGTGCTGTCCAGTATGGTAGCTACCAGGCATAAGAGGCTGTTGAGCACTCAAACTGAGGCTAGCTTAAATATAATCATATGTTGAATATATTGGCATAATATACTATTATCAAAATTTCACCTAGTCCTTTCTACTTTTTAATGTGGCTACTACAAAATTTAAAATTCCATATGAAGCTTGAATTTGGCTTGGATTATATTTCTATTGAGCAATGTTGCCACAGCTACTGGCAAAAATGAGACTAAATCAATCCCATGTTAGCCAGGGGTCATAATTGATTCACTTTATTTTTTTATGGAAAACTTTTGCTATTGGTCACTTTAAATACATTTCTTCTATTAGTGTGATTTACTTTTCTTAAGACATACACAAATACACATATACACACTCACTTTTCCAATAAATTATAACAGGAAGGGAGGGAGAAAGAAAAAAGAAACACTGAAAACATTAGCACCAACGCCAAGAATTTCTGATGAATGTAAATTCCTTTTTCACTCAACTCATTCTCATTGGTCCTAGAATACTGACTTTATTTTTATCAAGCAATTTAATCCTGACCTAAATTTACTGCATTCCAAAGATTAGTAGAAATACATATTTGGAGAACATCTTTTTCTTCATAACATATTTTTCCCTTTAAAATATGTTTCATGAATTACATATATGCAAAATATTTACTATTTCTATACAGTGAAATATAAAAAATAGATGGAAATTTATATAGTAGAACCTCCATAGTTGACCACCTCCTTACACTGACCACCTCCTTAAGCTGAGCTAATTTCTTTCTTT
>CAUYPK010040088.1:0-20133 GCA_963574355.1 Loris lydekkerianus | reverse complement strand
GCGCCATGGCACCCTAGTAGGGGAAGTAGTTCCAGTTTTTAGAGGGTCTCTCCCATGAAGTATAATGGGGGGACTTTTGACCTCTGCTCATTTGTTTATGGGGTACTCCAAGCCATTCTCATGGGGGAGGGGACTCCTGTCAGCTTGGTGATGGATTTTATACCTTTTGTTTGTATCCTTGGGGTCACAGCTGGCCTCAGCAGGGTTGATGTGCGTTCTTCAACTTTCTCTCTTAGCGCAGCTCTAATCCACCAGGTTACTTGCTAAATTTCTGTCTTTTAACTCTCCTTCTGGACGGGAGCCTCTGTGGAAAGCTGGCTTCAGTCAGTCATCTTGTCTCCTCCCCCCAAGAGCCATTTTAATAGGAGTAAGGTGATATTGTGATTTTAATTTGCATTTTCTGGATGATTAGTGATGTTGAGCATTTTTTCATATGTTTATTGTTCATCTGTCTATCTTCCTTTGAAAAGCTTTAGTTTATGTCTTTTGCCCACTTTTTTGTTTTTTTTTTTTTTTTCTTGCTCATTTGTTTGAGTTCTTTATAGATTATGGATATTAGTCCTTTATCAGATGTATAGTTTGTAAATATTTTCTCCCATTGTGGAGGTTGTCTATTTGCTCTGTTGATTATTTCTTTAACCATGAAGAAGTTTTTCAACTTAATTGGTTCTATTTATTTATTTTTGTTGCTGCTGTAATTGCCTTTGGAATCTTAGTCATAAATTCTTTGCCTAGGTCAATATCTAGATTATTCTAGAATTGGAATGATTTTATGCCTTATATTTAAATCTTTTATCTCTTGAATTTAATTTCTTGTGAGTGGTGAGAGATAGGGGTCTTGTTTCATTCTTTTGCATGTGGCTATCCACTCTTCCCAGCAGTATTTATCGAATGGGCTACTGTTCCCTGTTGTATATTGTTGTCTTCTTTTTCAAAGATCAGTTGGCTGTATGTGGATCATTTTATATTTGGGTCTTCTGTTTCATTTGTCTATGTCTCTACTTTTTTGTGCCAATACCAGACTGTTTTGATTATTATAGCCTTGTAGTATAGTTTGAATTCAAGTAATGTACAGCCTCCAGATTTGTTCTTTTGCTTAGGATTGGTTTGGCTATTTGGGCTTTAACTCTTGAAACTCCCCCAGTCTGCTAATCCTCACACGCAGTCTTTTCTATCTCAACTACTCAAGACAGAAATCTGAGAATCATTCTTGATTCCTAATTTTTTCTGAAGCTCTACATACAATTCACCTACAATTCACCAACAAGTCTGTCTCCGAAAAAGATTGGCTCCAAAATAATCTCAAACTCCCCAATTTCTCTTCAACTCCCTGCCACCCACCACTGTGTGCCAGGCAAACACCACAGCTCCCTCAGACTGTGAATTAGTCTCCTGACTTGTGCCCTCCATCTACTCTTATTCCCAGTAAGTCCCCATGTTGCAGCCAGGGCTATATCCACAAATGGAAATCTAAGCCATGCTATTCCAATATTTAGTCCCCTTCCACACTTCCATTTGACTCTGGAAGGAAATGCAAAGTCTTTACCTTGATTTATAGGCTTACCTGGATGGTCTGGCCCTGCCTCCAATCCCTTTTCCAGATTACTTTTTCTCTCTAACACTGCCTTTTATTATTCCAATATTTCAGTTCTTTGAATATGTCAAGTTTTTCACAGCTCCAGGGCCTTGGCATATGCTATGTTCATATATATCCCTGTGCCTATGTTGGTTTATTCTTAAATCTTGTCTTTCTGGCCCCTTCACTTCTGGTCACCATGTCTGAAGTAATCTCCCTCTTCTACCTTTTGTATTTTTTATCCCCAGTTTTTATTGTTTCCTTCCCATAGTTTGTCATCACTTTTTCTATTTGCCTTTGTCTTTGCTTACTTATTTCAATACAGTATAAAGTCCTCAATTGCAGAGAAGTAGTATTTGTCCTTTATATCCCCAGCCCCTAGCACAGTGTCTGTGTTTAACAAATCTTCATTGAATGAATGATTTATTTGTTAATAAATTAATAAGTGAAGAAAGGAAAGAATGAGAAACTGACTCCTCCAGTCAGCCACCTTTTTAAACAAGACTTAATCTCATTCACAATAAGATTTGCCTTCCTAATCCTAAATCTTGATGCAAAGGAAGTCTCTTGCCCACATAAATCCTTCCGCTCTGTGAAAGCAGCTGTTGCAGCCCCTTAAACTCCCTTTTCCATCTGACATAAAGCACCAAAGGGAGGGAATATTTATTCACTCCTCACATTTCCTTCTATTACATTCCTGACTTTCCTCCTCCCCTTGCTCACTCTGCCCAAGTGTAGGGAAGCCTGCACAACCTGCTGCACATATGTGATGCTTCTGTAAATGCTGATACCACCCTTCCACTCTCAAAAGTGACACATCATATCATATATTATGTGGTCACACTGCTCATGAGAAACTGGGATTGTCTGGGCTAGCTGCTATCTGCCTACTTTCCACTGAGAGCCAGTGAAATGGTGGGAAGCATCCATTCTGCTCTGCTCTCTTGTGAGATAACTTAAGCACTTTGTGGGATTCTCCCAAGTCAGGGACTGCTGCCTGAATGCTGTTCCACCTGCACATGGGAGCTCGCTGGAGTCAGGGGGGCAAACTTCATAGAGCCAAGCAAAGGTGACACCACCTAATAAGCCATAGCACCTGAGGGCAGGCCTCCTGGTCCCTGAAGAAGAACTAAAAATCCCTCTTTCAGAGTCTGGAAAAGTAAGCATCTTCTTCAAGTTTGAAGCTCTGGCTTCCAGCTTTTCCCAGGGCTCTTTTCTCATTTCCCAATGCCTGGAAATAAAGAAGGGTTGAAGGGAAGGTAATTGTGATTATTACCATACTGTGAAGTATGGCATTTATATTCAGCAGCTATGAGTCCAAAATTTGGCACTGCCACCTTCCAGCTATGTGGAGTCAGGCAAGTTTATTTACAGCTCTGAGTCTCAGATTTCCTTTCTATAAAAGGAAAATAATTTTCCAGGTAAATGTTGTGGTTAAGGTGCATAGCATACTCACCACATTATTTATTCATCATGAAAAAGCTCATGGACCAGCTACATTAGTACCACCTCACTTGCCTTGAAATCCATTTGTGACTGCATTCTCCTGCTTTTATTCTTGGGTACTAAATGAATCATCCACAACCCTCTGACTCACCCTGGCTTTTCCCCAACATTGTTTTTTCTCCAAACTGTGCTTTTGTTATAGGCTTCCTTGACTCTCAACTAGCCTACTCCCTCCTCTGCCTGCCAGGCCCCTAAATGTCCCTTCCCAGGGATTATCAGCACACAGAAGAATGTAAAATTTCTTCTCAGGAAGCCTCCTAGGCTCAGAAGACTTATTCTACAAAGACTTCCTCTGAAAATGTGGTATATGAAATATTCAGCCTTAAAGAAGAAGAAAGAGAGAGAGAAGGGAAGAAGGGAAGGGAAGGGAAGGGAAGGGAAGGGAAGGGAAGGGAAGGGAAGGGAAGGGAAGGGAGAGGAGATAAAATTCTGCTATTTGGGACAATACAGATGAATCTGCAGGGCATTTGATAAGTGAAATACGCTAGTCACAGAAAGACAAATATTGCATGATTCTACTTACAGATAAGAAATCTAAAATAGTGAAAGTTATAGAAGCAGAGAGTAGGATCATGCTTATCGGGGACAGGGGGAAAGGAGAACTGGAAGGATGCTCTTCCATGAATACGAAGTTTCAGTTAGACAAGATGAACGAGTTCTAGAGATCTGTTGCACGTCAGCGTGACTATAGCTAACACTGTACTATACACTAAAAAATGTGTTAAGCAGGCAGATTTCATATTAAATGTTCTTACCATAATAAAAAAGTGTAGGATATATCCCAAGAGGAACTAAGAGAAAATGTCATAAATTGTATGTATTTACCAGAAAACTAAAAAGAATAAAAATAAGTAAACACAAACCCCCAAAGAAATTGAACTTCTTCTCCCAGAAAAAGGAAAAAGTTCAGGCAATGCCAAACTGGCCAGATTCCTCCCCCGCTCTGCATTTAGGAGACCATGTACCCTAGTCAGTCCAAGAGCATCCCAGTTTACACCTGTTAACCCATGGTAATTATTAATAGAGTCCTTTCAGGCTCCTAAGTGTCCTGCTCACCCCACAGGTTTAGAAAAATGACTGATGTAGGGTATGGTGGAGCCAAAACAGTTCTCCCTTTTTGCAGGAACCATTAGAAATGAAAAACTCAAGGAATGCTGTCCTGTTTCCAGGGAAAATGTGATATCTGACAGCAACGTGATCACTCAAATACTGAAAGGTAGAAGGTATGCGGATGGGACCAGGAGGTTGGGACACTGCCTGCTGGCCATACATGTGCTCAGGAAAAGAGGATCTGTACATCTTTCTCCAAAGCCTGGGACAAGTAAGAATATAATGGAGAATAAAAAAATCACAATAGAACTATACAGGGTATTTTGGGAATCACAATATTGCAAAGAATCAAGTTTCAATTGATATTCTATAACAAGACAACTTGTTTTAAAAAAAAAAAAAAAAAAAAAGAGGAAAAGATAATCATTCAAAACAAATATCCTCTGGATGAGTGAGAGAAATCCTTGTCAGTTTCCAGTTTGTGAGTTCATGGGGGAAATACCCAACTCAACTCTCAGAAACCCTTGCCAGGACAAGGCAGGGGGGAATTTTTCAGCTAGCTATGTACCTGCCTTGTGTGCTGAACTATAGAGTATGATTTCTTTTCAAAAAGCACTATTTGTCCAACCCATCCCAATAGTGAAGCCTGGGAGAACCTGGGGTTACGGAGATACCACCCTCCCCAGTGATTTTTCTTGGGATTTAAATGAAAGATTTCATATGAGCCTGCTTTATAAGCTATTAATATAAAACTCCTTATAAATGCAAGGAATCAATATTATAAGTATGATATTCCATTAAAATCATTCCACTGATAACAGAGCAACTAAGATGACAAAATTTTTATTCCACAAATTTAACTTTTCATGACAGCCAGTGATGAGGTGTTAGGTGAAAGCTTCATAAACAACAGTAGTTCATCATCCAGACTAGCCCCAGAACATGTAACTTCACTAAGACAAAAGCCAAGCCAAGGGAGGGCTCTGCTTCCTTTTTGCTTTTTTCTTTTTGGTGGAACTTCTCTAACTGCCTCTTCTTGCCAGGATCCAAAAGGTCTTGATATAATACCACAGAGAAATGTACCTGAAAATCCAGACACCTGGGCTTAAAATTCCACAGTCACCATCCCCATTTCTTAGAGCATTATTAGCAAGTATGTAAAGTAGTTTTATTTATTATTTTAGTAAAAAATCCACATTTTGGCTATGTAGCCATGGCAAAGGCCCTCAACTTCTCTGGACTAATGCTACATGGGGCTTGGGAGAAGGCATATAAGCCAATCCTAGCACTTAGGTCTCTGCACAGATATATTAGGAAGCTGTGATAAATCCTTGGGTGCAAATCCCATCAACAGGTTCTCCCTTCCAATTCTAGGCTAAAATTTTACTGTGCATTCCCCACTGAACCTGATTTCAATTTCTGAAAATTGGATGTGATTGTGGCAACTCTTACTTCCTTGCTGAATGGGTCAGTGTGACAGTGCTCATCTCAGAAACACTTTGAGAGCTAGGATGGGGGACCAAATGCAAGATTCTCTGCACAGAGAGAAACCTCCAACTCCAGACTGACCTTAACTCTGTATAGTTAGCTCAAAGTCAGCCATGTTGGCTATCCCCAGTTCTTGGGTAAGAATGACAGGAAAGCCTCCTTCCGAGCTAACAGCAATGAACCAGCCAGGGAAGACCACGGACTCAAAGGTGGAGTTTCTCCCACTCTGGTTGTGGTAGAAGAGAAAGGGCTTCACAGGCTTGGGTTCCTTGTACAAATCCATTATTTTCTGTTCCTGGAGGTTGAGAAGGAAACCCCAGACAGAAACATAACTGCTTGGATTGTTTCACATTGTTTATACATTGGTAATTTTTGTCCAAGATAGCATTACCCATTCATTAAAGCAGGCCTAGAGGCTTCTGCTTCATATAATAGGATAAAAACAAAGCATAAACCTTGAATACTTTTATATATGTTAAGATTATGGTTGCAACCTTAGGCCACAAATTTCCGTGGTTTTTAGTGTAAGACTCTGAAAGAAGATGTTGATATAAAAGTTTTTGAAAATACAACATACAGGGTTAGCCATTACCTGTTGATTAGAAATGCAAAAACTCAAAGAATAGTTACATTAAAATGTTTGTGAGTTTTACAGGTGTGGGAGGCTGAGGCATATGGTTCGCCTGAGCCCAGGAGTTCAAGACCAGCCTGAGCAAGAACAAGACCCCCATCTCTAAATAAGAAAAATAGTTAGGCATTGTGATGGGCACCTGAAGTCCCACCTACGTGGGGGGCTGAAGCAAGAGGATTGCTTGAACCAAAGAGTTTGAGGTTGCTGTGAGCTATGATATCACAGCACTCTACCAACGCCAACAAAGTGAGACTCTGTCTTAAAAAAAAAAAAAAGTTTATGAGTTTCAAACCAGTTAAATGGATTAAAACAGCCTTTCATGAATTCAAAAACAGGTCTTCCCATAGATCTCAGGTTTCTCCACCCTCAGCACTATCAACATTTTAGGCAAAATAATTCTTTGTTGTCAGGGGCATCCTGTGTATTACAGAATGTTTAGCAAAAGCGTGGACTCTACCTAATAGATGCAAGTAACACATTTTCCCATCTGCAGTTGTGACAACTAAGAATATCTCCAGAAGTTGACAAATATCCAGGAAGCAAAAACACCCAGGTTGAAAATCACTGTTTTATGACTTGGAGCCTGTTGCACAGTAGTTACAGCACTAGCCACATACAACAAAGCTGGTGGGTTGGAACCTGGCCTTGGGCCAGCTAAGTAACAATGACAACTGTAACAACAACAAAAAATAGCCAGGCGTTGTAGCGTTGTAGCGGATGCCTGTAGTCCCACCCATTTGGGAGGCTGTGGCAAGAGAATTGCTTAAGCCCAAGAGTTTGAGGTTGCTGTGAGCTGTGACACTATGGAACTCTTCCATGGGACAACAAAGAGAGACTCTGCAATAAATAAATAAATAAATAAATAAATAAATAAATAAATAAATAAATAAATAAAAGAAAATCACTGTTTCATATCTTGTCATCAAGTTGAGTGTCTGCCTATGCTTGTTTACCAAAAAGGGCTTCCTGGCCTTTGTACAAAGCCTGTGCAATTTATCTTCCTATAACTTAGAGTATTTTTTAATAATGAAAAATCAAAATTATTAAAATGTTACAGAGAATTGTTTTTGCTTTTAAAATTGCAAACGATGTTTTGGCTAAAAGATGTTTCAGTAAGCTCATCTGCTTTGTGATAATTAATTAACTGCTAAAAGTCTCTGCTGATTTTCCATTATATGTGTGTGTGTAAAATAAAATAAAACAAAATTTGGCAAGATATTTTTCAAATATTCCTACAATGTTTTTGTTATTCTTTCATAATACATACAACTCCAAAGAAACAAAAAATAAATATACCAAAGGATAATAAATCAGCTGTCATATAAAAGTTTCTAAAATCTGAGTTTCCATCAAATAAACACTTTGTAAAACAAATAGGCTCCTCTCCTAGACCAGCACTGACAGGACACATCTTCCACACTCACCTGCAGCTGCAGGGTGGGCTGCTCCTCGACCTTTGTACAAAGCAGGCAGAGCTCTGGCTCCTTCAGCCCCAGATAGATAGGGTTCCCTCTGTCTTTCTCAAGGGTCTCCGGATGCTGGCATGGTATTAAGGTAACAATGACTGGAAATATGATGTGGAAAAAGGCATTCAGGTGCTCTTTCCAAAATAGTGTCTTTAAATGAGAGACAGTAATCTCTAAACCAGAGTTTTAAGGGTGGTCGAGGCTGAACTCTGCAAACTGATGCTCACAGAGTGGTCACCCCTCCACCCACCACCTAACCCAGACACTTATCTCATCTTTGGCCGATTCCTTCCATTAGAGAAGTCAGCCTTTCATGGATTCCCATAGACCCCAGTTTCTTGTCCTAGTCTTACTACTGAGAATTCCACAGGAAACTTCTTCCACCATTTTCCATAGGCAAACCCCTCAGACTCCCTTGAATCTTCTCTCTTCTCTGACTATATGACCATAGTCACAGAACAACCCTCTGCATTCTCTCTGCTATTATTGCCCATGAGATGCTCTTCTGTCCAGATAGGCCCAGTTAACAAGCCTACTGTGGGATAGGAAGCACAAGACACATGATTGGCCAAAGGGGCTGCCTTCAACAGGCAGTGGCTACTCACCTGAAACTGTGTGTTGCTTCCTTGGGACTGCTATGAGGGTCTGGCCCTGAAGGACCCACACCCGGTGATTGATATCCTGGATGTTTCCCATCTGAGGGTATAAAGCTGTCTACAGAAAAAGGCAAAATGCAAATGTATGAGGATGAGGACACAGATTATCCCCCCTTCACCAGTTTTTGACTCTTCCAAGAGGATCTTCACCTTTGCCCATTATGGCAGTGTTGTCTCAGAACTGCCAAGGTGTGGAGTTGTTTATGTTCAGACTGACTCCGGGAGAGGACCTGAGTCAGTCCTAAGCCACTGTTTGACCTTAGGCCAGAAGAAGGACTGGGGACCACCCCAACAGTGATCCCAGTCAGAATATAAACCCCCAGAACTTCCCCCAGCTCCCTTAGATTTTGGATACAGTCTACTCCCAGCAGAAGCAGCTGTACCTGTTTAAGCCTAGACTCAGAGCATTCATGTATGTATAATAGAGAACAATGAGGCCCAGAAACAAGAGAACATCAGAGGTCACCAGACTTCCTGCTATCTGCCACATGTATAACCTGTTACAGAGAATCCATGTTCTTGATATTGTGAACTCCTGCTTCCACCACACTCAGGTGTTCTGATAGGATTTAGCAGAGCCCAGGCCTTTTATCCACATGAGCAAGCAAGGAGGTTCTGCCTTGCTGGGGCTGGGACTTCCCTGGGCTATGACTGCCCAGGACTCTGGGTATTTGTTGGTTTTCAGTGATTCTTTATATAAAAGGTGCAGTTGTGTCTTACTCAAGCAACCTGAATGAGGAGGTCGTGCTTATCTTATAAGAGCAACAACCAGGGAATATACTCATAGACACTGAAGTTAGAAAGATTATGGGACTTCCCTGGGGCCAATGACTAATCTCTGATGCCACAAAATGACACATTGGAATGTCATTCCTGAGAGCAGAAGCCCCCAGTCAGGAGCAGACTGAGAAGGGTCTCTTAAGACCTGTGTAGCTGCTACCCACTCCAGGTCCACAGAGTACTCTCTGCCACTCTTTAGCCAGAAACACACTGATGCCAGTGGGTCCTCCTCTAGCTTCTCAGAGTCACTATGCAAGCTTCTTCCCCACTGAGGGAGTCACTCAGCAAGACTCACTCCTATGGCCCTGCCCCTCTTACTGTGAATCATTATCCTGGTAGAAGGTGTGATGGTTAATTGTAGGTGACAACTTGACCTGATTAAGTCAAATAATTAAGGAATACTTGGAGAATTAGTAAAGCATTATTTTGGTGTGTGTCTGTGAGGGTATTTCCAGGTATTTCCAGAGGAATTGATGTGTGTAAGTCAGTAGACAGGGTGAGAAAGTCTGCCCTCAGTGTGGGCAGACACCATCCATTCAGCTGCAGAGTTGTATAGAAAGAAAAAGACAGGAAAAAAGGTGATTGTCTATCTCTCTCCTAGAGCTGTGACACTAGCCTTTGGACTCTAGGACTTCCACTAGTGGCTCCCAGGTCCTCAGGTCTTTGACCTTAAGTCTTACACCATCAGCTTTCCTGGTTGTAAGGCACTAGGACTTGGACTGAGTACACCACCAGCATCCCAAGGGCTTCAACTTACAGATGGCCTATAATGGGACTTCTTAGCCTCTACAGTTATCTAACCCAATACCCTAAAACATCCCTTCTCATAGACTGTCTTCTCATAGAAGAAGGTTTTCAAAAAGTATATGGAAAATATATATTATGAAAAAAACTATGCCTGTAGTTCAATTTTTTTTTTTTTGCACCAATGTAAACTTATATTTACTCATTATAACATGTCTGAACAAGATCTAATTTGAGGAACAAAGAATAAGTTATCAGTTAGAAAAAAGCCCCTTTCAAAGCAACATGAAGTCTGCTAAAACTGAAGCAAGAACAAATATCAAATTTATGGTGAAGCTTGGGTGGAAGAATGGTGGAATCATTGATATTTTATGAAAAGTTCTGGGGGAAAATGCCTTAAAATTATCAGTTTACAAAGGATGACTCATTTTAAGAAGGCGTGATGTGTTGTTGAAGATGAAGCCCACAGCGTCAGACCATCCACATCTTTTTTTGAGGAAAAACCTTATCTTATTCATGCCCTAATTTAAAATGAATGAAGATTAATAGCAGAAACAATAGGCAACATCATAGACATCTTAGCTGGTCCAAATTATACATTTCTGACTAAAACATAAAGTTGAGCAAACTGTTCACTCAATGAGTACCAAAACCGTTGCACCCAGATCAGATGTAGAAAAGAATAGAGCCATCCTGAAGAATTTCTTTGAAAAGTTATTATTATTATTTTTTTGAGAGAGTCTCAAGTTGTTGCCCTGGGTAGAGTGCCATGGCATCACAGCTCATAACAACCTCAAACTCTTGGGCTTTAGCGATTCTCTTGCCTCAGCCGCCAAATAGCTGGGACTACAGGCACCTGCCACAACCCCCGGCTATTTGTTGTTGTTGTTGTTGTTGTTGTTGCAGTCGTTATTATTATTTTAGCTGGCCTGGGCCAGGTTCAAACCCACCAGCCTTGGTGTATATGGTGAGCGCCCTATCCACCGAGCTACCGGCACCACTCTCTTTGAAAACTTCTAACAGAAAATGAAACATAGCTTTACCAGTATGGCCCTGAAACAAATACAATCAAAAGCAATGCTACCAAAAGGTGAAAGTGTTGGGCAGTGACCAAATCTGCAGATGGTAGATATAGGCAGGGAGGGCAATAACTTGAGACAAAGAAGCTGGGGACCAATGGGCCAAGGAACTGCAGGAAAATGCAGAATACCTGCCATCATTTGGTACCACTCTAACCTCCCATAAGCCCACCCCTAGACAAGGCTAAGAAAAGGAAACCACCTGTGAGTTCTTAGTATTTTTCTCCACTCAAGGAGACTGACCCATTCCTCTCTCTGGGACATACTTTCACTTTGTATAGCTTTTTTCTTTTCTGCAATAAAAGCTGTTTGTATGGAATTGCATCCTGTCTGCAATCTGGAGAACTGGCCTTGCTTGTGATTCTTCCAAGCAAGGAGCCAAAGAACTAGGACAATAGTCAGCCAAGAGGCCAGGTTTGACAGAAGTGGCCAAGTCAAAGCAAAAGCAGACTGGTCAACAGCAAAGTCATGGCAACAGTTTTGGGGGGATGATCAAGGCATTTTTCTTGTTGACTTGCTGCTGGACGGCCAAAGAATAATTGTATCTCCTTCTAAAGAGAGTGTTTGGAGAAAGTTAATGAAAGTTTAGCAAAAAAACACCTGGGGAAGCTTTATCTACTGAAATAATTCTCCTTCTTATTCCTCACATCAAACAAGGGCAATTTCGCAAGAGTTTTCATGGGAAGCCATTAAGCATCCACCATATCATGATTTGGCTCCTTCTATCTTCTTTTTGTCTTCTAATTTAAAAAATCTTTAAAGGATATCCATTTTTCTCAGTCAATAATGTAAAAAAAGTTTGCATTGACATGGTTAAATTCCTAGGACCCTCAGTTCTTTAGGGGTGTACTAAATACATGGTATCATCACTTACAAAAGTGTTTTGAAATTGATAAGGCTATGTTGAGAAATAGTTTCTATTATTTATCTTTATCTTTTAATTACATCTTACACAAAGTTTTTGAATACCTATCCATATACAGTCATTCCTCAGTAGTGGAGAAGGATTAGTTCCCCGCCCCTGTGCATAAAAAAAATTCACAGATGCTCAAGTCATGCAGTCCACCCTGCAGAGCCCATGGATGCAAAACTAGACCTTGTGCATGTGTGGGTTCTACAAACCACAGACATATATGGTATTTTTAATCTGTGATTGGTTGAACCCACAAAGGACTGACTTGTGTGTGTGTGTGTGTAAAAACACATATCCTATCCCATATATCCATATAACAGTGAAGACAGGAGCCTGGAGGCATGATGCCCCAATGCTGTGAGCCTTCCATGTCTGACATTAGGTCCTCCACAAATGAAAGCTGAGGCAGGGCTTTGTTTCAAACCTTCAGCCCACCTGAGTTCACAGCGGCTGTGGCAGATCCTAGAACATGTCAGCTTCACATTTTCGGGAATTACATCTCAGGGGCAACTCAGTTAATTAGGAAAGAGATTGGTGGATAGATGTCCCAGCTTTCTTATCCTCTGGTGGGACAATACAAAGATTTCTCAGAGAATCCCAAGTGGAACCTAGCCCCCCAGTTGAACCAGCTCACTAGAATTCCCTTTATTGGCTTTCATGGGATCACCTACATAAGCTCCCTGCACCCTGGGTCAGCTCTGGGGAGAACCCAAACTAAGATAGTACTTCAATGTTCAAAAGCAAGAGATTTGTATTCAAAACCTATGCATTCAGAATTAAGCTCTGCAACTTTCAGAATTGTGCATTTGGCAAAATCCTATCACATCCCAGATTCTCAGATGACTTTTATATGAAATACATTATACCTTGCGGGCTAAAGAAGAGTGTGTAAAGCTCTTCTTAAGTGACAGCTTCCTAGAGCAGCTGACCTAATACATCATACATTCCCCTATGTCTGTTACCAGGCCCCAGATCGACCTGTTTATCTCTGCCAGCATTTTTGCCATGACCACCAGTAGATAATCCCAAATCTTGATCTTTGTGTTGCCTTCTCAGTAGCCTTCTTGGCTGCATGAGGATTCATGCCTGTTCACATCCTGTCCCCTACCTGGGTATCCTTACTGCACAGCAGGATATAAAAGGCCATTAGGATCTTGTCCCAGGTAGCCCCACATCAATCCTTTAGGAGCATGAAATCACTAAGACCCCACTTTTAAATATGCAGCAGGCATCACTGTATAAAAAGTAGGATTCATATTCAAAGTGAGTCTATGAAAAGGTGCTGTCCCACTTATCCATTAGGATGAAATATCTTCTCTACACAAAAAAGAAATTCCAGAGCCTATGACATCACCTACATAGGACTGTATCCACTTGGAGTCCTTGACAGAGGAAGCCCAGGGTCCTTCTCTGAGGTACAAAGAAGCAAACAGCCAAAACTCATACTGCCCAAGGTGATCTACAACTTCAATACAACTCCTATCAAAATACCAATATCATTTTTCACAGTTTTAGAAAATATAATTCTATGCTTTGTTTGGAACCAGAAAAGAGCCCAAACAGCCAAAGCAATCTTAAGAAAAAAAAAAAAATCTGGAGGCATCACATTACTAAACTTCAAACTATACTACAAGGCTACAGTAACCAACCCAGCATGGCATTCACACCTAGAGACATGGACCAACCATATAGGAGAGAGCCCCCAATATGAAATAATCTACATGTGGCCAACTTTCTTTGACAAAATAGACAACAACATACACTGGAAAAAGAATCCCTAGTCATTAAATGATGCTGGGAATATTGCATAGCCACATCTAGAAGAATAAAACAGGACCTCTATCTCTCACTATTCACAAAAAATTAATTCAAGATGGATAAAAACCTTAACTATAAAGCATGAACCATAAGCATTCTAGAATAAAATGTAGAAAACCCCATCTAGATATTAGCCTAGTCAAGGAACTTGTGACTAATACCCTAAAAGCAATTACAGAAATGATAAAAATCATTAAATTAAAACAAAATAAGTAAATAAGTGTATGTGTAAATTAAAAGGTTTTGCACAGCTAAGGAAATAGCAGAGCAAATAGACAACCCACAGAATAGGAGAAAATACTTACAAACTCTATATCCAGTAAAGGATTAATATCCACAATCTACAAAGAACTCAAACAAACCAGCCAGAAAAAACAAACCACCCCATTAAAAAGTGGACAAAAAATATGAAGTGTAGTTTTTGAAAAGAAGATAGATGCATGGTTAACTAACACATGAAAAAATGTTCAATGTTACTAATTATCAAGGAAATGCAAATTAAAACACAATGAGTTATCTCCTTACCCCAATTAGAATGGCTTTTATTTTAAAAATCCAGAAACAATAAATGCTGGTGTAGCTGCAGAGAGAAAGGATCACCTATACACTGTTGATGAGACTGCAAATTACCACAACCTCTATGGAAAACAGTATAGAGATTTCTCAAAGAACTATTACAAATAATACAATACTATATACTAGTGTGCCGATAAATTTTTCATAACTGGCTTTCCAGAAAGCAAACAAAACAAAGCAATAGCCCTTATTTGTAGTAGTTGTTAATTTCCATGAGTACTCCTATCATGGGCAACTTCAAGCTACCAACTGGCTCAAGAAATCCTGAAAATGTAGCAATTGACTCTTGAAAGCCAGTATAAGCTGACTCCACTACTTCCCTGGATCCACTGGTCAATCCATAAGTGGCCAACCTGATGGAGCATTGTATGGCCTATTGCAGGTATGCCTGAAGCTCTGTGTCGGTCAGTGGTAATACTCTGGAAGTATGGGATTCCACCCTCTGGATGCAACACGTGCAGGAGGAGATAGAGCTGCTTTTATACATGAAGGCAAGGAGGAATAGGTATGTAATATTTGTTGAACCCATGTGATACATTAAACATCTCTTAGTATTCCCTTACCTAATTGTAGTTATGAATGGACACATGCAGAAATCTTAGTCTAAGAAAGATATGATCACCAGACAGTGAGGGCTTTGATCACATCACCAGGAAAGCCACTAGCAGATTATGGGAGCATGCCATGAGTCCATTTGTAGAAATGGGTGCTGTGGGCCATTCTCTAACATCCTTCTGCAAAATTTCCCTTCAGAAAAAAGATCCATGGGAAGCATGATGGATCTGCTTGCAAACCTATGCAGAGGATGCAACTATGTAACATAAAGGCAGATTGTGATGGGCCTGGAGGTGTGCCTCTCAGGTCTCCCTTTAAGAGAACTTGTTATAAGGAAACAGTCAGAAGACAGTCTCCAGCTGCCACAACTTTGGGTCCACTGTAGTGTCTGTGCCAAGGCCACTCCCTCCCTGGGCTTCCCCAAGCCAGTGAGGGAGTGTAGACAGGCCTTCCCTGCTGATGTGGAAACATCTCTAGAGATAAGCTTTATTCTGGGCTCTCCATCCACCCTGCTGAGACTTTCTCAGAGCTCACAGCCACTCTACAGTCTGATGATCTCCCTACCCACTCTTCCTTCTTTTCTCTTTTTTTTCATTGGTGTCAGTCCTGCCTCGGTCTGAAGACTCTTCTTACCTACTTCTGATACCTCTCTCTTTTGTCCTTCATACACATATGTCCCATTAAATCTCTCAGGATCTTCTCTTCCAAGTACCTGAACTGACAGGACATATCACCATGAATAAATTCCAGGAACATGAAGAAGCAAGATGTATACAATTTGATTTCATTTATACAATGTTTTAAAACATGCTACACTAAATAATATCTATTTTGCATTTGTATATATTGGTAGAAATTATAACAAAATGTAAGGGAACAGTTATTATCAAATTTAGAGTGGCACATCATGGGAAGAAAGGAGACAGGATAGACACAGGCATACGGAGCTCCCTGCTCCTACTCCTGTTTCTTCAGCTGGGTAAAGAGTTTGTGCAAGTCCCTTTTACTTGCACCTTGGATATGTTTGTTATAAATATTCCTTCTTACCTACTCTAAACCACAGAAAGAAAGTGAGTCTTAAAGTGATTTCCTAAATTTTATGGAAATAATAAAAACAATACAACAATAGCTATCATTAATTGAGTGTTTTCACAATCTAATCTGTTCGTTAAATTCTTTAACAATTTTTAAAATCATATGTAAATCTAACCAAAACAAAATAAACTAATAAATTATTTGAAAGATAGAAATGAACCAGATGTCAGTAATAAAGATTATAAAATAAATAAGTCCTATTGGAAAACCAGAAAATCCTTTCTCTAAATTTTACAGAAAGAAAAAAATAAAATAAAACCACTTATGGATATTTTAAGTGTAAATACATGATATTAAAATTCAAAGGCAAGGATCCACAGAAAATGAAAACACTTGTTCCTCTCCATAGACTTGGACCCCCATTTGAGGCAACCCTGGGGTGAGCTCCTACAGACAGAATGATGGTGCACACTTCAAGTGCAGAAGAGGAGGTTCACTTTCCCAATCTATGGCCTCTAGCATATTGGCAAAATTAATAACCACAATTTTCTTAAAACAGAAAGCATGTGATTGACAAAGAAAAACTATCTTAAATTCAAATATTAAAGGGGGCAGAAGTGAGATGGCCAACTGGAACCAGTTTTCCACAGAAGCTACCGTCCAGAAGGAGAGTTGAAGGACAGAAGTTCAGCAAGTAAGCTGATGGTTTGAAGCTGAGCCAAGAGAGAAGGTTGAAGAACACACATCAAACCTGCTGAGGCAAGCTGCAACCCCAAGAAAACAAACAATAGGTACAAAATCCAACACCAAGCTGATGGGAGTCCCCTCCCCCATGAGAACAGTTCACAGTATACTTTATACAAACAAACAAGCAGAGTTCAGATCTCCTCCTATATTATCCCATGAAAGAGACCCTCTAAAAACTGGAACTCCTTCCCCAGAGAGGACCCACTAGTGTGCCATGCCACTCTCCCACCAGGCATAAAACTATATATTCTCTACCTGCAATTCCAAACTCCCAACACTACCCTCCACTCTTACCCCCATGTCTGGAAGACTGTCCTCCATGGAGTTCAGATTCTTGGGGATTTTCTTAAGAGGTGTGGACAAGGTGTGAGCTGTTTCAGGTCTGTGCTGATTCTGTGGCATGGTATAAAGAGATGACTGTGAACAAAGAGGGAGAGGGAGAAGCAGTGCCCTGTGGCTCAGAGCAGCAGTGGCAGCAGTGGGAACAATAGGCCTCACACCCCTGGGGATATTTTGGAGAGACACTCCCTGCCACCCCTGGCAACCAGAGAAAGCCAGGCCTCTATTCTGGTGACAGCCACTGGCAGACAGAAACACAGGCCCTGTGAGTAAAGGGTATGCCTGAGGTGGTACTTGCTTGGGTGGGGTGTGGCAGGGACAGAGACTAGAATATGCATGCACAGAGATGACATACTCCCAGGGCTGGGCTGAGTCAGAAGTGCTGCTTTAGTGGGTCTAAGAAGCACCCAGTCCCCAGGGGAACATAACTGAGACAAAAGCAGGCAGGGCAACAGCATCAGCCCAGGGAGAGGCAAGAACTGAGAGCTGAGTGTAAGCCCTAACCACACCTGACCCAACACAGAGTGCAGCAGAGACAGAGATGCCAGCTCTGTGAGAAATGGCACAACAGCACTGGCACAGGGCAGGGCTGAGTTACAGTTTCTGTGAACTTAAACAGTCCTGGCCCACAGGGAAATAGAGCCGGAACAGAAACACTAATTCTGTGAGAATATAAGTGACAGCAACATCAATTTGGAACAGGGCTAGAACTGAGTGAATAGCCACAGCTTCCATTAGGCACCCAAGGTTGTCAGGGTTTAGCTCCCCCTGCTGGCTGGTGGCAGAGTGTGGCTGTCTGACTGAGGAGACATAGATCTTCCTGTGACTCAGGCAGGTGCAACCCCCTAAGCGTCTGCTCATTGGAGGGAACTGGGTCACAGCCCTGCAGGATTACCAGTAACTGGGTATGACAGAGATGCAAGGTGGGGAAGGAGGCATCAACCTTCCTGGACTAATTTATTTGCTGGGTGGGTCATTCTGACTCCACGGAGCACTGGAGTGAGTCATACTGAATCTACCAGCAGACTCCTGCTATATAGTTGCTGGAGACCCTTTGAACTCTCCCACTTGAGAATGGGTGCTGACTGAGACAATTGATTTGGAACTCTTGACTGGGCTAATCACCCGAGGACTATCCAAAGTGGTACCCTGTGTGGTTGTGGGAAGGTTTGATTTTCCTTTTCTAGTTGTTGCCCATGGGGGTGGGGTGACTTAGTTGCTGGTATTTCTCCACAGCTGAGACTTCAACCCAGAGTTACTGATTCACTAGGATTGGACAGAGACCAGCTGAAAATAAGACAGAGTCACTTAGCCACACAACACCAAGCAGGTACCAAGTGTCTTAAGCCATAGCATTGTATAGGTCCTTCGCAAAGCTCTAGGGGAAAAGGTACAGACACCAGTCCCAGCTCTTGAGCAAAGGGCTGGTTAATCTCTAATCCAAGAGCCCCCAACCCAACTTTACCTTATCTGCTCATCTGGTCAAACGGTGTAAAATAATCATGGGGCAAAATCAACAGGAAAATTCTGGCAACATGAATAACCAGAGTAGATCAGCTCCCCCAAGGAATGACATGGCAGACACACCAGAAGATCCCATTCATAAACAAATGGTTGAGATGTCAGAAATCGAATTAAGAGTTTGGATTGCAAATAAGATTAATAAAATGGAGGTAAAGTTAAAATTATAAATTCAAGGAGCATTTCAAAAGTTGTCTCAAGAATTCAATGAATTCAAAGACAGAAATTACCAAAGATTTTGACAATGTGACAAGAACTTACAGCCCTCAAAGATCTGAGAAATACAGTAGAATCCCTCAGTAACAGAATGAAAGCTGGCAGAAGAAAGCATTTCTGACATTGAAGACAAAGCTTATGAACATTCCTAAATGCTCAAAGAGGAAGAGACGTGAAGAGCAAAAATGGATCATTCTCTCAGAGAGCTCTGGGATAATTTGAAGAAAACTAATATTCACATTATAGGAATTCCTGAAGGCAATGAGGTGGCTTCAAAAGGCCCAGATGCTCTACTCCATGAGATAATCAAGGACAACATCCCAGACCTACCAAGAGATTCTGAAATTCAGATAGAAGACAGTTTCAGAACCCCAGCATGACTCAACACAAATAAAACATCTCTCAGACACATTATAATTAACTTCATCAAAGTTTATATGAAGGAGAAAATCCTGCAAGCAGCTAGATGTAACAAAACAATAACCTACAAGGGGAAGAATATTACAATGACTGCAGATATCTCTGCTGAAACCTTTCAAGCTGGAAGAGGGTGATCATCAACTTTTATTTTTCTTTTTATAGTCATATGTTCTTTTATTAATGGAATCAGTAAAGTAGACAAAAAGTCCCACTCCCCACAGATCCAAACAATCTAATACTGAAAAAGAAAATCAGGTTATAAAATAAGATATAGGTTTCAATAAGAAAAATTATGTATTTTATACACACACACACACACACACACGCACACACATATATATATTATGGTAAAAGAGTTTAAAGCAAAATATACCAAACTATTAACAGTAAATATATTTTGGGGAGTTAGTTTCTACTTCTGTGTACTTAATATAATACAGAGTATACTGCTAATGCTTATTTCTCATTTAGAGTCATATATGAAAATGTTCAACTTATGTACAAAGGAAATAGACAAATTTAAAAGGTCTAAATGGAATTTGCTACAAAAATATGTAACTCCGCAAACTATCAAGTAACTGAGGAATGTTATTTATACATCAATGTAAATACAAGTTCTCAATAGCGAAGACAGCTAACTCAAAGAAAGTGAAGTTCTACATGTCTTCAATATCTTCCTCATCACCTGACAGAGGGACAAAGTATGGTTTGTTGAAAAATTAGCAAATACTAAATGGCATCTCCCATTTTGCCAATCTTTAGGCTTCCAACACCAGGCCTATCGAATTGATACTCCCAGAAATCAAATGCGCATCAATTTCTACCAGCAGCTAACCTGAAAACTATTTTTCTTATTCTTTTTATTTTTTTACTATTTTTTTTATTGTTAAATCATAGCTGTGTACATTAGTGCAACCACCTGTACCCATTCTAAGATGCACCATAGATGTGGCCCCACCCATTACCCTCCCTCCATCCTACCCTCCTTTCCCCCCTCCCTTCCCCTTCCTTGGCCCT
>CAUYPK010040085.1:0-20041 GCA_963574355.1 Loris lydekkerianus | reverse complement strand
ATAAACAATATATACCAGCCCACCCTCACCCGCCCGCCGCGGGGGGGGGGGGGGCGCCCCCCCCCCAGAGAGGAGGAACAGACAAATGGAAAACTGAACAAATAGAAAATAAAAAATAACAATTTTCATCTCTAACATATCGATAATTACATTAAATGTGAATGATCTACATATAATGATTAAAGGACAGAGGCTGGTTGACAGAGTGAATTATCAAACATGACCCAATCATTTGCTGTCTATAGGAAGCTTATCTCAAATATAACAATGTGGGTAGGTTATTATCAAAGACAGAGAGAGGATGTTTTATAATGATAAAAGGGTCAATTTGCCAAGAGGATGAAAAAAATCCTAAATGCATATGTACCAATCAGTAGGTAGTGCAGCAAAATATGTAAAGCAAAAATTAATAGAACTGAAAGAGGAAATAAACACATCTATATAATAAGTGGAGATTTCAACATTCTATTTGCAACAACTAATAGAACAGCTAGATAGAAAATCAGCAAGGATATGGAAGAATTCAACAATATCAACAGCCAACATGATCTGATAGATTATGAATAGAATATTCTATCAAACAGCTATAGAACGTACATTCTTTCCAAGTCCCTATGAAAGAACTTGAAAGGTATATTTCAAATATGAAAGGTATATTAAGATGGATTAAATCCTGAGGCACACACACAAAAAAAGTCCAAAACATGTAAAAGAATTGAAGTTCTACAAAGAGTTTTCTCTGACCATAATGAAATCTAACTAGAAATCAACAATACAAAGATAACCAGAAAATCTCTAAATAACACACTTCTAACACACTTCTAAATAACTGATGGGTCAAAGAGGAAGTCTCAAAGGAAATTTTAAAAAGACACTGTGCTTAATAAAAATGAAAATGCAATATATCAAAATCTGTACAACACAACTAACGTAATGTTGGGGAAAAATTAATAGTAGCAAATACATATATCAGATGAAGAAGAAAAGTCTCAAATCAATAATCCAAGCTCCCACTTCAAGAATCTAGACTAGCAACAGCAAAACAAATACAAAGCAAGCAGAAGGAAGAAAATATTATAATGATAGCAGTTATCAATGAATTGAAGAATAACAACAACAAAAAAAATTGATCCCAAAGAGCGTTGGCCCTTTGAAAAGATTAATAAAGTTGATTAATGTGTAACAATACTGAGAAAGAAGATACAAATTTTTAATATTTATAGGAATGGAGCATGGGATATCACTACAGATCCTGCAGAAAGCAAAAGAGATAATACGAGCTCCACAAACTTAAATTTGACAACTCAGATAAAATGAACTACTTCCTTGAAAAGCATACTATCTTAACTCATCCAGTAAGAGATAAATAAATTTAAATAGTCCCATAATCATTAATGAAATTGAAGTCAGAATTCTAAGTCTCCAAAAATAAATCTTTAGGCCCAGATGTCATCACTGGAGAAATCTACCAAACTTTTAAAGAAGAATTAACACCAATTCCACACAATCTCTTTTGGAAAATAGAAGAGGATAAAAGACTTCCCAAATTAGTATTACCCTAATTCCATAATCAAGGATAATAATACTGAGAAGGAAAACTACAGAATAATAATCCTTGTGAATATACATATACTAATTGCTAACAAAATAGAACTCAGCAATATTACAAGATTAGACACCATGACCAGAAATGCAAAGCTGGTTGACTATTTTAAAAATCAATTTATGTGCTCTACCATAGTAACAGACTAAAGAATACATGATTATATCAATGGATGAAGAAAAAACACTTGACTAAAGTTAGCCGTGCTCATGATAAAAAAAAAAAAAAATCTTAGAAAACTAGTAATAGAGAAAAACTTATAAAGACCATCTAAAAAACTGCTAGAGCTAGCTTGATACTTAATGATAAAAGGCTGAATGCTTTCCTAAGACTGGGAAAAGACAAAGAAGACTTTGTCTAATCTTCTTCAGCATAACACTAGAAGTTCTACTCCATGCAATCAAGCAAGGAAAATGGAAAATAGAAACAAACACAGATCAGAATGGAAGAAACAAAACTGTCCCTATTTGCAAATGTCAAATTTCTATAGTATAGGAAAGCCAAAGGAATCCACAAAAGAGATTGTTAGAACTTAATAAGTGATTTCAGCAAAGTCATAGGATATAAGATAAACATATAAAAACCCATTGATTTGGGGGTATGGAACATATTTACAAAATAGACTTTAACCTTAAAAATGCAAACCATGGAATCTAATTGTTTGTACTCCCCATATTATCCTGAAATTAAAGAAAAAACAAAAATCCATTGTATTTTCACATAGTAGCATCAAACACATAGATACCTAAATTAAAAATACACTATTGAAAGTTGCTCAAAAATTAAATACTTAGATGTAAATCTAACAATTAGATATGGAATTTGTATGATAAAATGGTATAATACTGATGAAAGAAATCAAAAAATATGTAAATAAATAAAGATATAATCTATATTTGAGGATTAGAATACTCAGCACAGCAAAGGTAGCCATTTTCCCCAAATTGATATACACATTTAATACAATTCCTATCAGAATCTCAGTGAAACTATTTGTAAACATAGATAAGATTACACCAAAATTTACACAGAAAGGCAAAGGAACTAGAATAGCTAAAACAATTTTGAAAAACAAAAAATTAAAGATTTTAAGAGATTCTGTAGGGATACAGTAGTAAAAACTGTGTGATATTGGTAAAGGAATACACACACAATCAATAGAACAGAATACTCAGCCCTACTATGAAACCAATTTATAGCTTTCATATGAAAGCTATAACCCAATTATAGCCCAAGAAGAAGAAAAAGGAGAGAGTGAGGGGAAGGGATGGGGAAGCATGGGTGGAGGGAGGGTAATTGGTGGGACCACACCTATGGTGCATCTTACAAGGGTACATGTGAAATTTACTAAATATAGAACATAAATGTCTTAACACAATAACTAAGAAAATGCCATGAAGAAGGCTATGTTAACCAGTTTGATTAAAATATTTCAAATTGTATATAAAACCAACACATTGTTGGTTTTGATACCTATGATTACATTAATATACACAGCTATGATTTAATAAAAAGGAAAATAGAACAGAATAGAGAACTCAAAATAGACCCACACAAATATACCTAACTGATTTTTGACAATAGTACAAAAGCAATTCAATGTGGGGGGTGGTTAGTTTTTTCAACAAACAGCGCAGGAGAAATTAGACAGCTAAAGGCAAAAATAATAAACATTGACCTGTTTCACACTTTATATAAACATTAACTTAAAATGTACCAAATCTTAAATGCAAAATGTAAAACCATAAAACTTTCAGGGGAAAAAAAACACATAAGAAATTGCTTGATATCTAGACAAAGAATTCTTTGACTTGATACCAAAAGTACAATTTATAAAGTAAAAATGGATCATTTGGACTTTCTAAAAGTTTAAAACTTTTGCTCTATGAAAGAGCCCATTAAGGGCCGGGTGTGGTAACTCATATCTGTAATCCTAGCACTCTGGGAGGCTGAGAAGGGTAGATTGCTTGAGCTCAGGAGTTCAAGACCAGCCTGGCAGGGCATTGTGGCAGACTCCTATAGTCCCAGCTACTCAGGAGTCTGAGGCAAGAGGATTTCTCGAGTCCAAGAGTTCAAGGTTGCTATAAGTTATGACCTCATAGCACTCTGCCCAGGTGACAGAGCGAGACTCCGTCCCCATTCCCCCCCAAAAAAAATCCTACTAAGAAGACAAAAAGACAAGCTTCAGATTGGAGACATGTATTTGCAAGCCACATATTTGACAAAGGACTTGTATCTAGACTATATAAAGAACTCTCAAAACTCAACAGGAAAAAACAATTTATCCTGAAGAACATTTAGGGCACTAAAAAAAGACAGATAGAAAATATAATTCAATTACAATGTGAGCAAAAGACATAAAACATATTGTCAAAGAAGACATAAAGATGGAAGAAAAGTATCTGAAAAGACGTTCAATGTCATTAACCACTAGGTAAATGCAAATTAAAACCATAATAAGATGCCCCCACACAGATATTAGAATGGATAAAATAAGAAATAATGACAATACCAAATGCTGAGTATTGGTATTTCTCAACAAAAAAGTTGAGAAACTGTATCATTCATATATTACTAGTAGAAATGTAAAATGGCACAGCCATTCTGGAAAATGGTTTGGCAGTTTCTTTAAAAACTAAATGTGTAACTATCACACAGCCCAACAAGCACATTCCTGAGTATTTATCCCAGTACCTTTATTTGTAATAGCCAAAAACTAGAAATGGGTGAATGGTTAAACAAAATATAGTATATCCATACCATACAAATAAAAAGAAATGAACTATTAATACATTACAACACCCTGGACAAATCTCTAGAAAATTATTCTCCGTGAGAAAAAGCCAATCCCAAAAAGTTAAAGACTATATAATTTATATTACACTCTTAAAATTACAAAATCATAGAAATGGAAAACAGATTGGTTGTTGCCAAGAATTAAGAAGAGGATTAGCATGAAGGAAGTGAGTAATAAGAGAGATCCCAGTGGTGATGGAATGTTGTGTATCTTGATTCTGTCAGTGTTAATATCCTGTTGTAATATGGTATCATGGTTTTACAAGTTCTTACCATTGGGTGAAACTGGATAAAGAGTACATAGATCTCTCTGGAATATTTCTCAAAACTGCACGTGAATCTACAGTTACCTCAAAATAAAAAATTTAATCATAAAAACTGAATATATTATTCTCCTATAGGGAAAAAAGGAAAAAGAATCAATGCAATCCATTGAAAGAAATACCGAAGTGAATTTTTCTGTTATGTAAAATCATTTCAATATATCAGACCAAATTTTAAAAATTGTTCAGGGTGGTTGAGCACAATGGCTGATGCCTATAATCCTAGCACTCTGGGAGGCTGAGGTGGGTAGACTACCTGAGCTCGGGAGTTCAAGACCAGCCTGAGCAAAAGAGAGACTCTGTCTTTGCTAAAATTAGAAAAATTAGCCAGGCATTGTGTCAGATGCTTGTAGTCTCAGCTACTGGGGAGGCTGAGGCAAAAGGATCACTTGAGCCCAAGAGTTTGAGGTTGCTGTGAGCTATGATGCCATAGCACTCTACCCAAGATGAGGGTGTGAGACTCTGTCTCCAAAGAAAAAAACTTACTCAAGGCAACAAAATTTCAGTCAGCAATGTGCTTTCAAAACTCCTCTAGAGTATCAATCTTGCCTATTGTCTATTTCTACTCTTGGCATGTAGTTGGTGTATTAAATAACATGAGGTATTTGTTTAACTTTGTAGTGCATTAATTAATTCTTGTACTGTAATTTGAACTTAGCACTTCAAAAGCAGTGACTCCTGGTTATTTCCTGCTCATGTGATATTGAAGTGAAATAGTGGGTATCTTGCTGGTCCCTCTGAACATCAATTGGTTGCCAGCAGTTCAATGGGAAGTAAGAAGCAAAGAAAGCCATGCACTTCCCATGAGAGGAGAGGCTGTTTGGAGGTGCTGGAGCTGATGGGCACAAAGATAAAAAATAAGAAGCATCAGGTCTAAGGCTGGGCAGAAAATAGAAAGGACTTCACAAAAGAGTAGTTTATAGGAAGTAATGACAGAAATAGAACTATGAAGTTCAGCCCTGGGTGAAAGAAGGTAAAGATTTTCTTCAATGCCTCTTCATTCAGCAGGCACTTATTGACTACCTACAAAGAAAGGACTTATTGAACACCTATGAGATGCAAGGAAAGTATGCTCAGGGAAATTGAGAGATGTGAAAGGGGAACTCCATTCCCTTGAGGATTAGATCCCAACCTAGTATGAATTATAGAAATCTGAAAGAAAACAGCGCATGCCACAATAAGGTGTAATTGGTCCCAATACCAATGGGAACCGAAGAAGGGTGTCCTGGAGCTCAGGTAATAAATGCCCCTTTTCAGTAGATGCTCAGCCCCTGGAGATTACCTGCTTCTTCCCGAGGATGCCACATTGGGTCACCCTCTCAGACTTCTTCCCCAACATCATTTACCTCAGAACTCTACCCTCTGCCAATCGGATAAATCAATGCCAGTTAAATTAATCCCTGATTCTGGCTTAAATTATGACTCTTACAGATAATTTAGCTCATAAAAAGAGGTAGGTGAAACCTGCAGTCACCTCAATAGCTTGACCAGAGAAGGAAGAAGAAAGAGCAGTGTGTTTGAGACTCCGGGTGGGCCCTCAACAGCTCGAAACTGAACCATAGAGGGGGCCGCTCAGAAAGCAGATTGCCGAGACTGCAATTCCAGGGAAGAAGACCTTACCCCCAGGAGGAAAGTTCTGGGTCAAGTTCAATTTGCTAGAAGAGACTGTGAAATTAATACCATTATTGTACAAATATTATTAAATCAACTCTAGCTAAAAACCAGAACATTTTCACTTGTCATTAGCTCGATCCATTTGTATAATGTGACTCGTTAATCTTTTTCACTGACCTAATCTTAGATTGTAAAATAATTCCAGCTCTTGGATCCTAGTCCAATCTGCAGGCCGTAACTAGATTTCTAAAGACTTCCTTCAGTGTAGTCAGCTCTTTCTGTGCTGATGTCACCTGCTAAAAAGGCAGCAAAGTTGGATGAAGTAATGACTTGGATTGACAGCATATCTGAGATCAACACATAGGCAAAGGGCAATTATTGGAAGTATGCCAGCCAGGCACACATCTATCTTTTCACTTAATTCATGCAATACTTGCTGAGATGGGCATCACATCCTCACTGTAGAAATGAAGAAAGAAGGATTCAGAAAGGTTAAGTGACTTGCCTAGAGTCACCACCTAGCTGGTAAGTGGGAAAGCCAGGATTTCAGTTCTGACATCAGGACTTACATACCTCCCTCTGCGTCCCATCCTACGTACAATTTAAAGTCAGGAAAATGAAACAAGAATTTGTCATTTTTCACTAAAGATGAAACAGGAATCCATGACTTTAGTTTCAAAAGTCAGAAAGCTTTCCCTATGTGAGAATGCCTGTGACACATGAGGATGTGTAACCCCGGGGTGTCTTTGAGACACGTATCAATCAGACTAGGTTAATCACCGCACCCGAGTCCCACCTAGAAGCAGAGGCTGGACTGGAGTCGTATGCTTCTGAAGTTCACGTCTGATGCTCCTCCTCCTGTCTCTGCCCACTGCTGTACAACTTTAAAATCACCAAAGTGGTAATTCTCTCAAATGAAGGTCTATATGTTCCCAATGACTCAAATTAAACCAAACACAAGAAATTACAATGAGCAACAATCACGGCAGATCCTGAAGACTTGGGCAGGTGAAAGTCACCAAACCTCCTCATTCTTTTGAAATAAAAAGACAAATACAGGCAGATTATTACCAGTACTCACCAGTGGGGTGCAAGCAGGATGACCATCCAGGCCTTCTCTCTGACAACTTCCTGCCAAGCCCACTCAAAAGAAAAAAGTAAAAAGAGCCAAGAAGTAAGAATGAGTCTGTTTTTCATACATGTCACAATTTTCTATATGTACCATCCATCTTTGCTCGCCAGCTTATTCCATTTCTTTGGCCATCAAATTATAAATATCTATAACTGAGACAGCATTTCTCTGTATGTTTGGTCCCGTGCTATGACAACTCCTTAGTTTTAAATGATGTATCCTTCTTACCATTAAGGGAAGATGATAAGGCTTAATAGCAAAAGCCATATGCCTGAAACCACAATTTGTCTCTTTCCTTACCAAGTATGAGCAGATGGCCACAGGCCTACTGGGATGATTCAGATTTAATACGTGATTCTGAGTCATTTCCTTAGATGAGCAGAACAATTTCTAGTTTGAACCTAAACTGTAGTCAGATTAAGAGTCAGACATTCTGGTTGTATCTAGAAGGCCCTAATAATGGAACTCCAGAAGTCTATTTATGCATGGGGCCAAGACTGGAGAGATGGGCCATCAGGTACGCAAGCTTGGTTCTAGTTAATGTTCAGGAGCTACTGGACAACCAGAGAGGAAGGGAGATGTGCATATCACTCAGTGCATCCAGCGACCCAACCCCATGTTGACAGGTGTTTGTTCAGAGCTCAAGGTAGCACTGCTCTGGCCAGGTAAGAGTATTACATGATGTTTGGGGCCAAGGGAAAGCTTCTCCCCACTTTGGTAGAGAATATGGCAGGGCTTTTGTGCATATTCTGCAGCATTTTTAATACAGCATGTAGAGAGTGAGCGGCTCCATCAAAGGGTAGCATAACTCTGTGCTGGGCATACAATGGGACATGGCCACCAGCCACCTCTGGAGTGCCCTGGTAGGCATCACAGAATAGTGCAGAAGGGAAAGATTCAGCAGGAGATGGGGAGATAGATAGCAGGCTCTCCAAGAAACCCAAGAGGACTACATTGAAAACCCTCCAAGATTCCCCTGAGGGTTTCCTATTTCAGGAGGACATTGAAGAGAGAAATTAGGGATCTTGTAAGAGTTTGTGTTTTCAGAAAGAGAAATATCACTGGCTACTGTTATCATCACTTTGATGTAACAATTTAGTTGCCTAGGAAACCTATGTTTCCTGCTGTGTTGAAACCTGACAGAAGGGTTATTGTACCCTCAATGAATCCCCAACAATAAAAAATAAAGAAATGAAAAAAAAAAAAAAAAGAAAGAAACTTGACATAAGAGAAGCATACAACCACAACCAAACCTTAGAGAGAGAGGAAGGCTGTAGGGAGTATGACTCGTTCAAGAATTATTTATCCCAGTAATAAATAATTACTTTGATAATTATTCACCTCAACACGAGCTAATACAATTAAATAGTTTGCTGTTGAGTTTTTCTCCTTTATTAAAAAGCCAATTTTCAAAAGAAAAAAAAATAATTTGCAACTATAAGTTAGAAGTTCTGTTCTTTTCAGAGCCAATAGGTTCACATATTTAGGGCCCAAATACAATAGACTCCTTCAAAAGACTTTAAGGACCATCCACCATGTCCTATTACCATACTGAAAGAGTCACCAAAATTAATGGTGCAATATTTTTTGTGGGAATTTCCACCTTCATTTCTCATAAGCATCCTGGGCAGAATATCCTTTTATCAAACCCTACTCTTCCCTCTGCAGTTTCTACATCAGTAAATGACTTCCATATACATCAATAACAATTAAAAAGTTAATTCCAAATGGAATATCTACCTTTCCTCTAATAATTCTTTTAAAAAGCTCCAAAGTCAATAAAAGTACAGGAAAACACAGCACGGTAAAGATAGCATTTCTTCAGAAATGAATCTCCAATTTCAATGAGGTTCCCATCAAAATATTTTGATGAAAATAGACAAGTCAATTTTAAAATTGAAATGAGAGAGAAAACATGAAAGAATAACCAAGAAAATTTTAGAAAAAGAAAAATGAGACAAGTACCCTTGCATTAGGCACCATAGTCGGATTTGTATAAATGTCTCAACACAATAATTAAGTAAACAAGATGAGGTTTATATTAACCAGTGTGATATATAAACGCTCCTAATTCTATGCATGCATAGAATTCATGTACGCATTAAAGTATACATGATCTATGCATTTATAATTTAATAAAAAATAAAAAAATAAAATTCAATAAAATTCATGTATGCATTAATGTATATATGATCTATGCATTTATGATTTAATTAAAAAATAAAGAGAGAAGATGCCTTAGTGCAGGGGTCCTCAACCTTTTTAAACAGGGGGCCAGTTCACTGTCCCTCAGACCGTTGGAGGGCCAGGCTATAGTTTAAAAAAAAAAACTATAAACAAATTTCTATGCACACTGCACATATCTTATTTTGAATTAAAAAAAACAAAATGGGAACAAATACAATATTTAAAATGAAGAACAACTAAAGTTAAATCAACAAACTTACCAGTATTTCGATGGGAACTATGGACCTACTTTTGGCTAATGAGATGGTCAATGTCTGGTTCCACGTTTGTCACTGCTAGTCGTAACAAGTGATGCAAGTGTGCATCAGTTAGTCCCGAGACTGAGAGGAGGAGTAGAAAGACAGAGAGGAGGGGGGGAGTCGGAGAGTGCCGCACACATTCCACGCATGCGCACTGTAGCAGGACAGGCAGCAGCGGCAAAAACACCCGGAGGGCCGGATCAATGTCCTTGGTGGGCCACATGTGACCCGCGGGCCATAGTTTGAGAACCCCTGCCTTAGGGTATAGTGAAACTGTTATCAAGTTAGAATCCTTAAATCAGTGTGATAGAGGCTTAAGAATAAAGAAATGGATCCAGAAACAGATCCATACATATGAATGATGGAGACATTTTAGATTAGTGAGAAAAGGATGGATAGAATATTCAGTAGATAGATAGTATTAGTGAACCTGGCTATCCTTTTCTAAATAAAGATAACTTTATATATAATTTATCTAATTGATATAAATCAATATATTTCGAAGTTTAAAGATAAAATTTTAATAATACAAAGCCACATAGCATGGATGAAACTTGCAAAAATTATGGTGAGTGAAAGAAACCAGTCACAAAAATATATATACACAATATGACTCTGTTTATATGATATGTCCAGAACAGGCAAAAATATAGGAACAAAAGGTAGATTGGTGGGGTCAGGGGTGGGGAGGAGCATTGAGATAAAATGTCATGTTTCTGCAAATGTGCATGAAAGTTCCTTGAGGTCTGACACAAATGTCCTAAAATTGATTTCAGTGATGGCTGCACAATTCTGTGAATACACAAACTACCATTAAGTGGTACTCTTCAAATACATGAACTGTATGATATGTGAATTATATGTCAATAAAGCTATTTTTATATACATATGTAAAATCCAAGGAAAATATAAGAGAATGAGTTTACCACCTTATACTAGGGAATGCACTCATGGACACATTAAACACTATAACTAAATTTTACTACACAAAACTTCGATAACTAAATAAGAAAATAGAGGACCTTATACATAAAGTTAAAAATCAACAGCTCCTTGCTCTTTGTCATGAAATGGTGGCCTGTTCTCTGTCTTCAATGGCCATGCCTTGCTTCATAAGCCTATATCTTGCTCTGATTCTGTAAACCTATCTTTCTCTTTCTCAATAAATTTTGTTTTGTACTTGAAAAATAAATAAAAAATATAAATCAACAAACTAGAAAAAATATTTGTAGCATATATAAAAAAAAGAATTGATATATGGACCCATTCATATCCAATCATATATATAAAATAAACTACTCAATAAGAAACAGACAACCTGGCTCAGCGCCTGTGGCTCAGCGACTAGGGCAGTGGCCACATATACCAGGGCTGGTGGGTTCAAATCTGGCCGGGGCCTGCCAAACAATAACAACTACAACTACAACAACAAAAATAGCTAGGCATTGTGGCAGGCTGTAGTCCCAGCTACTTGGGAGCCTGAAGCAAGAGAATCACTTAAGCTCAAGAGTTTGAGGTTGCTGAGAGCTGTGACACAAGGGCACTCTTCTGAAGGCGACATAATGAGACTCTGTCTAAAAAAAAAAAGAAAGAAAGAAATGGACAATCTAATAGAAAATGGGTAATAACTATGAATGGGACATTAAAGTTTAAAAATTATTCAATCTCATTATTAACTTTAAAATGCAACTGACAAACCATCAAATTGACAAAAATTGCATTAGACTAATATCACATTGGCAAGAATGTGGAAAAATAAGTATTTTTCTGTATTGATGTGGGAATATGAATTTGTGAGACTTGTTGTAGGGTAATTGTGCAGTATCTATTAAAGCCTTATTTGAATACAGTATTTGACCTAGCAATTCTACTCTAGTTACTTGTTCTGGAAACATTCATCCATGTACATAAAAAGCATGTATGGAGACTTTAACTAGAGCATTCCTTAGAAAAGTGAATATAAATCAATGAAACATCTTATGCTAAAAGTGCATGTAAGCTTTAGCAAACTCTAGAAGTTTTCTTTGATAGTCCACCAGTTTTTCCTTGTAGTCAAAATGTAACTTCTATATGAGCAACATAACAAGATTTGATTAAAAAGAGTATTCGATATAAAAAAAAAGTGAATATGGTTAAACCATAGTATGTCTGTGTACAAAGGATTCAAAAGAAGGGGTAGATCTATGTTCATTGACACAGAAATTAATAGGAGTGGTTGTCTGTTTGCTTGTATTTGTTTTTGAGGGTATCAGTATGGTCAAGAATTTTTATATACCTGTGTAGATTTTTTTAACCAAAAACAATGGCATAACTTATATAATTAAAAATAAATATAAACAAGAATGTACAATATGTTAGTGGGGAACATTTTGAAAAACCACACATTGTTTTGATCTTAAGCAGAGATAAGCAACTATTTTTTAAAGGGGACCAATTTAGCTAAAATGACAGTGTGTAAAGATCTTGTGACCTCACTTGCTTCAAATGGACCTTATAGAGAAAAATGCACATATATGAAAAAGGTATAGCCATAAAAATATTCATGTTAGAATTTTTTAATTTTCAAAAATGGACACAAATTAAGGGTCTACAAGTGAGAAATGGTTATGTAAATTATTATTCATGCATTAAATAAAATTCTCTATGGACATTTGAAAGGATAATGTAGATTTATATTTTTGACTTGGAAAATGCCCTCTAGCATGTAATAAATCAGGTAATACAATAGCAAGTCTAGTTTGATCCCATTTACTTAAAAAAATAATTGTCTTTGTGAACTTACATACATAGAGAGGCATCTCAAGGAATATTTAATAAAATGCGGATATGGTCATTAAAATGATGAAATCATTTAAAATCATTTTAAATTTGTATTAAAAACCTAATTTGTCTTAAGATAATATTAAATGATACATAATAATTATTTCATTTGACATTCATTATTCTGTAAATTGAGAACTGTTTTGTTTTTGTATTTTTAGGCAAGAAATTGAAGATATAAAATATACAAAGACCCCATAGCTATTATGTGATGGGTTAAAATCTGCCTTTCTCATCCTGGAATTATAAATATTTAACGTAAGTATGTTATTGTGGTGATTCTAAGCCTAATGGTTCTGAATACCAAGGACTTACTGAGAACTGTAAACAAGGGGATAGTCATACAGACCTTCATCTTCCTAAGGTATGAGGCCTCTTTAGAAAGAAGCCAGCTGCGTGGCTCACACCTGTAATCCTAGAACTCTAGGAGCCCAGGCAGGTGGATCTCTTGAGCTGAGGAGTTCAAGTCCAGCTTGAGGAAGAACGAGACCCCATCTCTATTAAAAATAGAAAAACTAGCTAGACATTATGGAGCCCATAGTCCCAGCTACTCAAGAGGCTGTGGAAAGAGAATCACTTGAGCTGAAAAGTTTGAGGTTGCTGTGAGCTATGATGCCATGGCACTGTACCACAGGTAACAAAGTGAGACTCTGACTCAAAAAAGAAAGGATGGAGAAAGAAAGAAAGGAAGGAAGGAGGGAGGGAGGAAGGGAAGGAGAGAGGGAGGGACAAAAGACTGAAAGGAGCCATCTGACAATTGAGCACTTATCCTCCCCTCAGTCCTGGTAGACCCCATTCCCTTCTAGGCCTGCTCAGAGTCTAACATTCCGCTTAGAAAAGCAACCCAGATGGGCTGTGCACTTGACACATGAACACACACACGGTGGCATTTCTTATAGCCTTTTGATGACCACTCATTTTCTATTCTTAAAAAAAAAATCCATGAATTTCACATACTGCCATTTTTGCTTATTTCCGGTATGTGTGATGGGAGCACTTAAGATCTACCCTCTAAGCAAATTTCAAGTATACAATTCTGTTATCTATGCTTATGTACGTCAAAACATCAACTTGTCCACCTTAAACATAGATAATTTTTATCTGTCAGTTATACCTCAATAAAGATGGAGGGGAGGTAAACTATATTCTCTCTTCCAAATGCCCTGTAACTGGTTAAAATAAATTCTTTTTATTTTATTTTTATTTATTTGAGACAGAGTCTTACTCTGTTGCCCTGGGTAGAGTGCTGTGGTGTCATAGCTCATAGTAACCTCAAACTCTTTGGCTCTTGCTTCAGCCTCCTAAGTAGCTGGACCTGTAGGCACCCACCACAACACCCAGATAGTTTTTTCTATTTTTAGTAGAGATGGGGTCTTGCTCTTGTTCAGAACTCCTAAGTTCAAGCAATCCTCCCACCTTGGCCTTGCAGAGTGCTAAGATTACAGTTGTGAGCCACTGCACTTTGCCTAAAATAAATCACTTTTGAAGTATAGCAGAGGGGTCTTCCACAGACATTAAAAAGAATATGTTTGAGGATCTACTTGAACATTCAAATTGTAATTTACTATAATCTTAATATATTGATATATTTGGGGGTCTACTTTTAAAAATTCAAATTATAATTTAACATGATCCTAATAAAGATATTGCCTATCTACCCTGGTATTGTTAAACAAATGCATGGCAAGTTGGCTGGTGTTTCCATCACCAGGATGGATCCTATGGATGCAATATAACTAGATTTTAATAAAACATCTCATTTAAAACATCAAGTAACTAGCCATTCCATACAAATTGGTTTCTCACAGGCTCAAAGCGATTGAAAGCCACTCCTCCAAACTTCTCCAAAAAAAAAATGGTGACGAATATCTGAAGTTAGGAACAAATGCGTGGAGAGTAAGAATGACAGATAATTCAAAAATCTGTGCATGGAGATGGACTAATATGAGAAGTGCTGCTAGAAGCACCATTAAGTTCATCTTGACCGAGGATGCAAATAGTATCTGGGAAAGAGAACTTCACCTACATGTATTCCTAACTAACACTTAATAGCATTTCTTTCCTTTCTGCCTATCTCACTCTAGGGTAGGAAAAGGTGATTTGTGGGAAAAACACCTGTCATTATAGGGTGGAGACACACCAAGAAATGGGAGCTGCAAACAAGGAAGAGACTCTGAGTCTGTCTGTCCCCACGGTGCTCATCTCAGGGCCAGCAAGCAACAAATCCGAGTTACAGTGGAGGTTACCCCATGGAACCCTATAATTTGCACCCTGCTTTAAAGATTAATTCAGGCCAATATGTGGAACATTCACAGTGAAATTCAGAATATGTTCAAAAACAAGTATTTGGTACTATTTTGTAATAAATATATTCAAATATATTTAATATATTATAAAAATAAAGAGATATAATAAAACAAAAACAGAACATTATAACAGAATGTAGGAAAAGGGAACAAGTTAATATTTAGAGAGCACCAACTATGTACCAGGTACTTCATGATTCTAATTTCATTAGATATTCACATCAACACTGCAGTGTTATCAATTTCCCTCTTGCAGACAAGGAAATTGCAGTCCAGATAGACCAAGTGACTCATACAAGGTCAAAAAGATAAGGGTCAGATATAGAACTCAGACCCAGGCCAATCTATCATTAAAATCCACCGGCTTTCACTGTGTGTGTACATCTCCCTAGACTAGGCCTGCATTTCTCATTGAACAGACCTGACTGATGTGTCATCCATGCACACATGGTGTGTACCACTGTAAAGCCATTCATTGGAGTCTATCTGACAGAATCCTTGGTTGAAAAGAGGGAATGAAAAGGCGTGACAGTTTACAAGCACAGCACCACTAAGAATCAAATGCAATCATTTCTAGTTATATTTCTCTTCTGTGATAATACTTTTAGGAGTAACAACAACAGCCTTATAAGGAAATACCTTGCAGTGAGTAATTATTGGACAAATATGCCCTTTGGGCCATATATCTCAGGGCACCATGGGAGCTGGTACCCTCCTGCATGCTACAAAGCCTCCTTGAAAAGCCCCAGGTGCTGAAATTGCCCTACAGCAGTGATAAGAAGCCTTCAGCCTAATCATTCCATTTAATGCTCATGACCACACTACAAATTAGGCCTATTATGCCTCCCTTCTTTGAGAAGAGGAAAGGGCAGCCCAAGTTCTAATATCAGAAATCTCATATAACTGACAAGGAACTTCCCTCAGCTTTGTTACATATGACATCTGTAGCTCATATGATGATAGATGAGCCACTAGCAGCATCCGCCAGTTGGAGGATAATCATCGATTGGATTTGCCTTGCAGGTAGAGATGCATCTCCGATGGCTTGGAGAGAAGGCAGATGGTGAAAAGAATGAATGGTGATGGTGTGAGTGGAGTCTGTCATTTTCCAAATGGCTACTGTCAAGAAAAGAAAAAGCAGCTGATGAAAATCATGTGTTTCAAAGTAAGGAGACTGGGAAATTCTTCTTTTGTTTTAAAGACATTGTTTGTTTGTCTTACTTGCAATGGGAAAAAGATTTCTTTTCAGAAAGAATATAATGCCAAGAGGCACTATGTAATAAGCCACATTTTGTAGTTAAGTAGCTTACAAGGTCAGTAAAAGACAAAAGAAACAGGATTCAGAAATGTATCACTCAATAACTAAAGTTATTCCAAGGCACAGCATTATAAGAAGATACTGCAGAGTATGCTATTATGTAGATCCTGAAACTTTAGCGAAAAGAAAAAAGAGACATTTGTTAAGTTTAGCAAAATAGGAGAGAAAAAGACTCAAGATCTTGACACGACGCTGTGAAGCTCAAAGTTGACAAGTACAACCATATTTGCAAAGACTCTTCTCAGTATTTCAGTGCCTAATATTGATCATGGGCAGACACACAAAAGCTACCAAAAATGTAAGAAACGCTCTACATGAAAGACAGAGATCAGAACAAACAAGAAAAAGCAACCGGGTGGAAACTGAAACAATACAAGGAGAAGATTGCCTTAAAAACAAAAACCATAACCGGTATCTTCAGAGGTACAAGAAAAGATAATGTATTCATGAAGCAAGAACAGAATTCTCCAAAAAGGAACATTCAGAGAACAAAAAGTATTCTTGAAAATTAAGCATGACATAAATGGAAATTTTAACATGAAGGTTAGGAAAGTCAGAAAACACAGGAAAAAGCTAAAAAGGAGAATGAGACCAGAGATGTAAAAAAATTAAATCACAGGTCCAGGAAATCCAATATCAGAATTATAGATTATCAGGAAAAAAATCAAGAAAATAGGGTAAGAGATTGTAAGCAACATTTCTTTTATTTTTATTTTTTTGAGACGAAATCTTACTTTGTTGCTCCTGGTAGAGTGCTATGGCATCACAGCTCACAGAAACCTCAAACTCTTGGGCTCAAGAGATTCTCTTGTCTCAGCCTACCAAGTAGCTGGGACTGCAGGTTCCAGCCACAATGCCTGGCTATTTTTAGAGATGAGGTCTCAGCTCTGGCTCAGGCTGTTCTTGAACTCATGAGCTCAGGCAATCCACCTGCCTCAGCCTCCCAGAGTGCTAGGATTACAGGCTTGAGCCACCACACCTGGCCTATAAGCAACATTTCTTAGAATGAAAATATGTTAATTTCCACTTTGAAAGGGTCAATAAATACCCAGTATAGTAGAAGAACATGGACTCACTCAAAGGCCCATAAATTCAGATAAAGAAAAGCTTCTACAAATTAGAGAGGGAGGGGGAAAAAAAAAAAAAAAAAGGAATGAAGACCACATTAGAAGTGGCAGGATTCAGAATGGCTTGGTACTTCTCAACACCAACATTGGAATCCAGAAGACAGTAGAGAAATGCCTTCCAAACTGTGAAGGAAAACTTCTTCCAACTTAGAAGTCAATACTCAGCCACCAATAGCAGGTGAGGCAAAATCTAAACACTTTTAGAAATGTAAGGTCTCCACTATTCCACCATAAAAAAAGATGGAGACTTTACATTTTTTGTATTAAAACCTGAATAGAGCTGAAGAACATTCTTCTTAGTAAAGTATCACAAGAATGAAAAAACAAGTATCCAATGTATACAATACTAACATGAAACCAATAGATTAACAACTACACAGCCACATGAGAGAAACACACAATTAAATTCAAGTGGGAGGAGGGGAGAGGAGGAGGAAGGAGGATTGGTAAGCTCTCACCTAATGGGCACAATGTAAGGGTACACAGCACACCCCCTGGGCGAAGGGCTGTACCACAGCTTGGCCTTCACCTAACAAACACAATGTTAACTGATCATTTGTACCCACATATTAATCTGAAATATAAAAATAAAATAAAATCAGAATTAAAAAAGGAAATGTAAGGTCTTTAACAATGTGCTTTTCATGCACACGTTCTCAGGAAGCGATTGACGATGCTCTCATCAGAGTAAGAAGAATAGTGAAGAATAATCCTCTCCTTTCTTACATATATATGATAGAAGAGGATATTCAAAACAAGAGAGAAAGGGGGAGATTTTCAAGATGATGGTGAAGAGTGTTTCCTAATGATAACTGGGTCCTAAGTAGAGAAAATGAATTAAGAAGTGTGATTCAAGAGTCTGGCATGTCATGACTGTCATCCTGATTTTGACTCTACTATAACATTGTTTAACCTAGACAAAATTACTAGGGGATGTTTTTTAATGACAAAGAGGAAGGAGGAAGAGGGAAGAAAAGAAGAAGGAGGAAGAGAAATGGAAGAGAGAAGGGAAGGTGCAGAAGAAAGAGGGGGGAAAGGAGGGAGGAGGAGGGAAAAGGAGGAGACCAAGGAGGAGAAGAAGGGTAAGAAGAGGCTCAGCACCCGTAGCACAGTGGTTACAGCGCGGGCCACATGCACAGAGGCTGGCGGTTCAAATCCGGCCCAGGCCAGCTAAACAACAATGACAACTACAAAAAAAAAAAAGCCAGGTGTTGTGGCCGCACCTGTAGTCCCAGCTACTTGGGAGGCTGCAGAAGAGAATCGCTTAAGCCCAAGAGTTTGAGGTTGCTGTGAGCTGTGACGCCACAGCACTCTACCGAGGGTGATGTACTGAGACACTATCTCATAAAAAAAAAAAAAAAAAAGAAGAAGAAGAAGAAAAAGGGTAAGAAGAGTAAGATATGAGTTCAGAAAGCCCACCCAGGTCTGGAATGAGATTTAAAGTAATCAATAAATGACTATTATCCAGCCAGAGTAGAAGAAGAAAAGTCTTAAAGAGCAATTTCTCTCAAAAAAAAATATACACAGGGACTGATAGGTTGACTGTTGTGACTGGCTTCATGGAATATTTTGTTTTGAAAGATCGTTAGAAGAGATGGAAATAATTAAAAAATAGGTACAAAGAAAACTGGGCAAATGAAAAAAACAAGCATTATCAACTTTAAGCACAATATAAGGAAGGAAAGAAAAATAACTGTAGTATGATACAATGCTAAGTTATGAAAAACAGAATGATTACAACATTGATGTAACCAAAACTGTTCTAGAACTGTATTAGGAAGCTGCTAAAGAAACAAAATGCTGACAATGTGGGGAGCTTCCGTGTTATATCTTCTATGACAAGAATTCAGCAGACAATGTCCAGAATGGACAATTCAAGACACAGTCATATGAGCAAAGTTTGTAGAACTTAAGCAATGTGTAAGCACCAGAAGGAACTTAAAAGAGCTGTAAGTGGCTGCCTTTGGGGAGAGCCTCCAAGACAAGGAAGAAAGGGTGAGTCAGGAGACTGCTGAATTTTATAATTAATTTTTACTCATATATTTAAACTATATGCATGTAAAGTTTTTGTTTAAAAATGTAATTAATAAAAAAAAAGAAAATAGTGACTAATTTTCACATAAATTTGATTTAATTTTGAGCAAAGTACATTACTTAAACATTAAACATTAATTTTTTTTTATTTTTTATTTTTTTATTGTGAGAGAAGGGGCGGGGAAAGAAGGCGGGGGAAGAGGTGCGTGACAGGGTCGGGCCAGTGGCATGGTACCACATTTAATTTTTAATTCAATTTGTTAGTATGTTGTTTGGGATGTTGCATCCTCATTTGTAAGTGAAATATGTTTGTAATTTCCACTTTATAATAATATATTCTCTCCAATTGCAATATCAGGTGTACCCAGATCAAGTAGAATGATTTTGAAGTGTTTCTTCTTTTTCTATTGTCTGTAAGATTTGGCATGATTTGTTTTTTGAAATTATCTTTTACTTTTATTTATAAATATTAGTTGTCTATT
>CAUYPK010040084.1:0-11115 GCA_963574355.1 Loris lydekkerianus | reverse complement strand
AATGCTTGCCTTCATGTCAGTGTCACGATCAACTTCTAATGCGAAGATTTTGTGTATTTCTAACATCTTCAGAGTGAGCTTTAGGGATACTGAAGGATAGGCAGGACAAGAAAGCAGCTACTTCCATGATGTAGTGGAAAGATAAAAAGGCCCGTTTAGTCATGACTTGTAAATCCAGCTTGCCTCCCCGCCTCCACTGGAAAAAAACCCAAAACCTTTTTTTCCACCAATTTTGTACATGTTGCTTCTCTTCAGGATGAAGTTCAGAAAAAGCAAAGCTGTAATAATAGAAAGCAGCTTAATATTTGCCTGGGGTCTTGAATAGGAGAGATGGAATCGACTGCAAACAGCATGAGGAAACTTTCTAGGCTGAAAGAAAGGTCCCGAATATTGATGGCCTTGTTTGTTTGATTTGGTTGGTTGGTTGATTGGTTGGTTGGTTGGTTGGTTGGTTGGTTGGTTGGTTGGTTGGTTTTGAGACAGAGTCTCACTTTGTTGCCCTGGGTAGAGTGCTATGGTATCATAGCTTGCAGCAACCTCACACTCTTGGGCTCAAGTGATCCTCTTGCCTCAGCCTCCTAAGTAGCTGGGACTACAAGCACCTGCCACAACTCTGGGCTAGTGTTTTAGAGATAGGGTATCCCTCTTGCTCAGGCTAATCTCAAATTCATGAACTCAGATAATCCAACCACCTCAGCATCCCAGAGTGCTGGGATTACAGGCATGAACCACCACGCCCCGCTATGGCATTGGTACTCATGCCACTGTAAGCATTTTTCAAAACTCATGGAATTACTCACTTAAAGATGGTGACTTTTACTATATATGAATTCTACCTGGATAAAGCTGACCAAAAAAATAAAGATGAAACCAATAAATATTCCAAAATAATAAAGAACAGGAATTAATAAATAAGAAAAAAATAATAGATCTATTATCTTTGAAAAAATTAATGAAGTAGACAGATCTCTAGCTGGAGTCATCAAATAAAGGAAAGGAGAGGGACACAAAAAATATTACAGGGAAAAGAGATCTGAGCTATAGATAGGGTCAATTGAATACTAGGAATACAAAAAGGATAAGCCCTATCTTTCAGTAGGGTCAAGTGCCTCAGTCGTACAATCAATACACTCCTGTCCTACAGTTAAAATGCAGGAACTGAAAAAAATCATCCAAAAATCATGAAATAATAACTTTGAAGTAAAATAACAGGTTTCAAAAGGATAAATGCAATTGAATATTAAACAAACAATAGCATACAGTATTATTTATGCATACATATATAGAAAAAACTTAAATACATAAGAATTAGAATTTAAATACATAAAAAATTTAAATACATAACAATATACCAACTTTACTCTAGGAGGAAAGACATGTGAAAGAATGGAAGGGGCAGTACAAAAGAGGACTTTGGCTTTAATATTTTATTTCATTCATGTCACAAAGAAACTGACAAAGCTAAAGGCAAAAAAGAAAAGCAAAATATATATTATCTTTCATTATTTTCTATAGGTGTCTGTTATATTACCTTCTGCATGTTGGGTAGTTTTTAAACATTAGATAATTTTAAATAATTTGAGGGTTGTTTAAAGCCAGCCATTACTATAAACTTCATACAACAAAGTGTTTTGTACTGGTCATCCCAAAAGTCTCCCATAAACTCTCCATACATAGGGAAATATGAAATTGAAGCTAAATCTACCTTTATTTGTGAAGGTCATCATAAAATTTTACAAAATATGGGCATTTACAAAATAATCTGTACTTCTGTGATACCCTGTACAGGGATCATATACCTGAATAATCTCAAAATTGGCATAGACAAAAGTTAATACACATTAGTTCTATCTGAAAATTTTCCCAAAGTTATTAACAAGTTGAGAATTATATCAGCAGATTCTTAATTTTAATTCTTTACTGACTTCTACAGAAGGCCAGAATTAATACTACTGCCTACTAGGTAATTTCAATATGTCACTACATGGCAGCTGTTAAATTCCATATCATGATTAATTATTGCTAAGGGTGAGGGAGTGCTCTATGATCCTGTCCTTGGAAAATGAGGTCAGAGAAATGTCTGTACTTAGAAAAGAGTCAACACAATGAAAATCCACCCAGGAATTAATTGTACCATCTCCTTCCTTTATCTTCACATTTATCACTTTGAATCATAATTGCCTGTCTGCCTGCAGGGTTGGCACACAGTAGGCACACAATAAATAATTGCTAACTGATGGACTAGTCTTCAGGAGACTAAATTCCATGAGTAGAGGAATCATGTCTGCTAATCCCCAACTCCTCATGTGGTGGACCTTGCATGAAGAAGACAACAGCAAGAATTTATTGAATGAATGAAGCAGAAGCTAAAGAAACTGCTGCTTCCTACAAATTCCCCAGATCTTCAACTGAAAGGATCTCTTCTCAAATTTATATCTCCTCCAAGAATATTTATCTTTTCTTATAGTTACTTGTATTTATGTGTCCTTTCTATTAATTCATTTTACTACTGTTGAAATTTCTTGATAGCAGGGACTATTTCCTTTTTGTAATTTCTTACAAAATTTCTGCTTTCTGGAAAGCAGAAAGGAAAAAAATGTTAAACCTAAATTTAACTCTTTTAGACAGTCTTCTATGTATAGCAGAATTTTACATACCTTGAAGTATGCAACTTCAAACCATTTAAAATGAATTTCACTTACAAGCACAAGGTCTGGCAATTAAGTTAGTAAATTCATCCTAGAAAAAGTGCTACATACCTCCTTATCTAATATCACTACAATCACCTTCAAAGTGCTCTGTTTGGGAAGTTATGCACCAATACCAGCACCTTGTCTACACTTCAAGAAATTTTGAAACTCTTTCTGGAACAGAGCTACCATCCTAAGATACACAAAGACAACCAACAATAATAATGAATGCCACTCAGCAAGCCCCCACTACATGTTAAAATGAACACAGTTGTGAGACACTGATATACCAAGGTTATGAAACCTCACTGAGTTGTTTGTACAGTGCTGCCAACATAAGCACACAATGGAGAGTTCACAAACTTAATTGTCAGAACTTGTACTAAGACCACTCTGATGGTCATTCCAGAAAGAATTCTAAAACTGCTTTAATGGGTAGACTAGGCACTGGTGTCAGTGCATAGGGGAGTACTTTAAAGGTGACCACAGTAATATTTAGGAGTGAAGTATGTAACTCTTTTTCTAGGATGAGTTCGCAAACTTAATTGTCAGGTCTTGTATTAAGTTATTTATTAGCAAAGGAATGGACTATAATCTACCTTGCCATACTGCTTACAGGACTAGTGATCCTGTTTGTTCAGCTGTCTCCTATTAAACACTATTGAACAAAGAGCTGCCAAACATTTTCTAGGTCATTTGTTCTGTTTATAAACAGGAAGTGTATGATGTTTAACAAGTTGTCATCATTTTCAAACTAGATTTATGCAGAATGAAAAAAAAATTTTAAAAGAGGGGAGGAAAATGAATGCAAACCTGAAGTGCTTAATGATCCCATTAATTGAGAAATAAATAGCTAGAGAATTAAACAGAAGAGGTAATGGCTTTAGAGTCATTATCCTATTCTGGAAGTACCGCTAATGTTTGCCAGGTGACTTTCTTCTAAATTGAGAGATGAGAGTCAGTCTATTTTAACACAGTAGTTCTTGAATCTGGCCAACCACAAGAATCTCTTGGAAAGTTTTTTAACAACATGAATCCATAGATCCAATTCATAACTTTCTTAATCAGAATCTTCAGTGTGGGACCCAGGCATATGGATTTTGGGTGCTGGCCAGGTGACTGCCAATAGCACACTCCCTTCCCCAAGCTATAAAAATCAAAATGTCTTAAGTACAGCAGTTCTCAACCTGTGGGTCGCAATCCACAGGAACTGTATTAAAGGGCTGCGGCATTAGGAAGGTTGAGAACCTCTGTCTTAAGACATTGCCAGATTCCTCTCAGGGGTAAAATCACCAACATCTGAGAACCACTGCCTAGTTCTTTTTCCCAGCCCTGTCTGACAGAACTTTCTGGAATAAAGGACATAGTCTTCATCTGCACTGTATGATAAATGTAGCCACAAACAGCATGTGGCTATTGAGCAAAATGTGGCTAGAGTGACTTGGAACTGAATTTTAAATTCTACTTAATTTTAATTAATTTAATGTTAGAAGTTGCATATGACTAGCAATCATTCTATTGGACAGTACAGCTTTATAAGATCCAGATCGAAGTGTAGGCATTTGAATCCATATGATTTCCAACTAAATGCTTCTGAGACCTGACACATACAAATTATTTACAAGTATTAAAAAAAAAAAAAATCTAACCACTGGCTTGGCACCCGTAGCACAGTGATTATGGCACCAAGGGTGGCAGGTTTGAACCTGTCCCAGGCCAGCTAAACAACAATGACAACTACAACAAAAAATAGCCACGTGTTGTGGCGGCTACCGATAGTCCCAGCTACTTGGGAGGCTAAGGCAAGAGAATCCCTTAAGCCCAAGAGTTAGAAGTTGCTGTAAGCTGTGAAGCCACAGCACTCTATCAAGGGTAACATAATGACACACAGACAAAAAAAAAAAAAAAAAAAAAAAAAAAAAATCGACCTACTTCATGTCTGACTCAGAAAAAATCTTAGAAAGTTATAACTAAAGGGAAGTTTACTTGTGGTTTTGTTTTCTAAGGGCTGCTTAGGAAATACTTTAGTTGCCATTCTTTATATCCAGATTATCCAGTCTGGCTGGAGACAGACCCTTTCAGCACCTACTATGATCTCCTTAATATTTTCCTAGAAAAGTTCTCACTGTTGTTTGTTTTGTCTCAATTCTTAACAGGTCAAAATATATAATCATCAAATGACCCAGCAATTTTCCTCCAAGGCACATATACAAAAGAAATGAAATGTGTACACAAATGTTCATAGCAGTATTATCCCTAATATCCAAAAAGTGGAAATAACCCAAATTCCCATGAATGGATAAACAACACATAATTTACCTATACAATGGAAAATTATTTGGCAAGAAAAAAGAATGAACTACTGATAAATGCTACAATCCACAAGAACCTTAAAGAAGCCAGTCACAAAATATCGTATGATTCCGTTTATACATGTATACAATGTCCAGAATAGAGGAAAATCTGTAGAGATTGAAAGTAGATTGATGATTGCCTAAGGCTTGGATGGACTGGGGAGATTTGGTGCATAAGGGCCGTTGGGTATAGTGTTTCCTTTGAGGGTAATAAAAAGTCCTAAAATTAGATTGTGTTGATAGTTGCATAACTCTGTGATTCTACTAAAAAACATTGAATTGTATGCTTTAATTAAAGGAATTTTATAAGATGTGAATTATATCTCAGTAAAGCAGTTATGAAATCTTTCTTTTTTTATTATAAATCATAGTTGTGTACATTAATGTGATCATGGGGCACCATACACTTGGTTCATAGATTATTTGACACATTTTCATCGCACTGGTTAACATAGCCTTCCTGGCATTTTTCTAGTTATTTTGCTAAGACATTTACATTCCACAATATATAACCCAACACATTAGCAGATCTCCGTGATATCAATGGGGGCCTTATATTTATTTTTGAACTAGAAGTGTCTTTTGCAAATGTTTTTCCCAAAATAATCTCTTCACTGGTCACCTCTATGCTCATTTCCAGGATAACTGAAGTGACCCTGCGTGGTGCCTAAGCTCCAGATGAAAATCCTCAAGTGTGGCCTTTACTCAACAACAAAGCATCCCACTATAAAACCCACTGTAGAACGAGGTATATACATGTGACGGATACTCCTGGAATAGCTTCAGCCTGCAACTGAAAATGTCCATCTGTGCAATTCCTGAGTTCTTTCAGCCTCTCCAGTCCAGAGGAATGAGGGATGCATGAACACTGGCAAAATGAAAAATAAAAAGATAAGAGGTGGCCAATATCCAGACTAATTTTATCATGAGTCAGGCTGGTTGAACCCTGTTCTGGATATAAAGTGCTAAGCGGTGGAAAATAAATAGCTTCATTGGAACCTGAGAAAATGAAGTTCATTTTTAGGGCCTTGAGTTTTCCATGCAGCTCCAGGTAAAGCCCATTCTCCAACTTTAAAGTCCACTCAGTTCACTTTATAGTAAATGAACATATTTCTAGGTTTTCAGTTATAAAGTAAGACCTTGCACTGCAAATAACAGTCAGGCTTCTGCTGCTTGAGCACTGATTGTTCAGGAGACCTTGAAATATGCAGAAGGCAGGGAAGGGAAAATGGCAAATATCAAGCAAAGTACAATCTTGCATAATGTCTACCAAAAAAATTATCTAAAGCAGTTATACTTTTATCCTCTAGAAGAAATAATGTTGAGTGAAACAAGACAGTTTAAGCTGTTAGATGGAGATATGTTGTAAAATTACATGAAAAGAACCAGGGGCTCAGTTTGAAAAGAACTGGCTTGTTGAAGACAAATGTGTAGGGAGAAATATTAATTCAGCAGACAAGGCAGTGACCATGGGTTACAGTGACACTTATATTCATCTCAAAATTCACACATTTCTGACCTCCCTTCTATTCATTGAAGGGATGGTTGCATAATAAGAGTTAAGCCTGTTGGAATATTTCTGGGAAGAGTTTGATTTATTTGGAAAAACAAGTGTCATCCTCAAGACAAGATGTATCAACTATACTCTGATTTTCTGATAACTAAATATAGTGGCAACGTTCCCCGACCCTCATTGTCTGGATTGGGTACTCCCTCTTCTGTGTTCTGAAAGCACCCTGGATCTTACACTTCAAATCAATATATAGAATATACATACATATATGTGCGGATGTATGTACTTTTAGAGACAATCTCACTGTATTGCTCAAGCTGAACTCAAACTCCTAGGCTCAAGCAATCCTCCCACCTCAGCCTCCCACAAAGGTGGCATAGCAGGGATGTGTCACCATGCCTTGAAAAAGTATTATTTTTTAGTAGTGTTATTTTTTATTTGCTTCTCCCACTGGAGAGTGAATTTCTCAAGAACTGAGATTTATTGCTGGTATTCATGTGGTGTTCTGTTACCAAGAGCCTCTTATCAGAGTTTGTAGCAACAGTTTCCCATCTCTGGTAGGTAGAGTTTCATTTTCAGATGTTCCATAGGCCAACTGGCTCTTTCCCAGATTAGGTAATTCAAGGGTTGACATTGTACCTTGACTCTGCCAAAAGACCATGTGATAAATCAGACTGTACCATAATACTGAGTTCCCCTGGTATTTGTTCTGAGCTCCAAAATGGATGCTGTATACAAAGCTGCCCAGTATGGTTGGTTTAATATCATTACATTTGGCTTCAAGTCAAATGTTTTTCATGAGGTATTTCACATGGACTTCAGACATTCTAGCTGCACTCCCCCGATACACACCCTGATGAGCTTTATCTGTTATTCTAGTCATGCTTAGTGAGATGCTAAAGGAACAAATTAGTCAGTGACACCCATAAGGCCTGAAAGAATTCATGCACCTTCCCTGTTTCTTCACAGGAGGGTATCCCTGGGGGTGGTAGACATGAACCCATATCCCAAATACCAAATTAGAAATGTTGTATCACTTGCATGTTCCATATCCCTAGACTTAATCTCACATCTTGTCCTCTTTTTTGCTTGCCTAGAGTCTTTTTTTCTACCCATTCTCTTTCTCTAAGTAGAACTTGACCAATTACAACATTATATTGCATTGTCTGGACCAAAAGCATGTTTTCATCAAATCTTTGGCTATAACTTTTACACAAACTAAGTCAATGTTACAGGAGACATGGTTTCTTTATTCTGAACTGTGTCAGTGCTATCTCAGTTTGAAAAAAAGAGAGCAATAAATAAAGTGCATGGGTGTCCTCAAGGCAGACTTGCCCTGTCTGAACCAGACTTATCACCAGGGCTGTAAAAAATCCTTTTGGGACCTCACCCATCTTGGGGCTGCTCCCTAGGCCTACGGGGTTAGAAAGTGGTGGGCAGACATGTGCTGTTCTCTATTTCTGAGAACACACACAGGTGAACTTTGGATTGAAGAAATCTGTATTTGTTGAAACCTTTAGCCAGAGTTATAAACCCATGTGCTGCGTGGCAGGGATGTCTCTGACTCAGGAACAAAGAACAAAGAGCATTTAAATTAGTCACACTGAGGAAAACACCAAAGAAGCAGAAACCACGGGAGGGTTGACACTGTCCACCCCTGTCCTGGGGGAGCACCCTCCGCTCACTTTCAGCCCCTTAAATAGAGGTTTCTTGGAGAATTATGGGTTTTAAACAATAAAATTCATGTCAAAATCATCCCTCAGGCCCTCCAAGTTCACTTTTGATGATGAAAAGTGTAGATTTCTCATGGAGTCCTAAAACCTCAAAGTAGCCAACAAACAATCCCATATTTTACTTTATCGCCTGATTGATTGAGCGGTGAAGATTCCATTTCACAAAGCCCAACAATTCCCACCACACCTGGCAAGATAAAACATTTTTTCTGATTCACAAATACATTTTCATTGTAGAGCATTTTTTTTAAATGTAGAGAAGTGTTAGAAAAAATGTTTCATATTCCCATTACAACATTTTGTTCACTGTGCTCTTCTGTGATTAAAAGATAAAATTCACATGTGAAATCTTATAGAACAGAAAAAAAAATGTGGATTTCGGCTTTTTTGAGTTTTAAACCCTGAACTTTACACCTGATTACATAAAACATCAAAGCCTACTTAGACAGGAACCTTGTTTGAGATGGGTGGTATATTGTAATAGGGTGTGAAAAATTGTGAAATCAAGCCAGCTCCATGGGAGTGTGCACAGCATGCATCCTCTGTGAGGTGCTGGTAGTGCCAAGAAATTCCTTTACTCCTAATTGGCCAAATCTTGTTATCATCACTTGCAGGGCATGGTCACAGTCAGTGGAGGGGTTCCAGAGGTGCTTCATATCACCACTGAGTTCTTAGCATAGACACTAAAATTTAGGCCCTTGAAATTGAGAGAAAGAGATTGAGTAGTAAAAACAGAAGAGTGATTGAGGGGTTTTCGGACTTTTGTGATCATGCACAGATTGGGATTGAACAGAAGTCTCCACCTGCCTGGCAGAAGGAAAGAGGTCAAGCTTTCACAGGTGATATCTGACAAACTATGAAGTTATCTGGGCATTAGAAGAAAGTTCTGGGAAGAATGAGGATCAGCTACATGCTAAACTAGGTTCTGTTGACCTTAGTCCCAGGTACTTACTGAGACAATACCTGGTCTGGATTGATCTTAGATTATTATGTAAGCTCTGTAGGATAGCAGGAGCCATCTAAACTCAGATCTACTTACAAATGTTGGCTCCTTGGGTCTAAGATTACTGTGTACACCCCTGCTCTTTTCACGTTTATTTCCAATGCATTCTACAATGTCTAACTCTGAAATTTAAAAGATAAATAATTGGCATTTCTGCTGCCATCAGTTTCATCATCTGTACAATGATGGGTTGGATGGGTTCACCACGGAGGACTCTTCCCAGATGCGCATTCTATGCTCTGTGGATCTAAAGACTAACCATGCTGCATCAGGCAGCAACAATGTGATCGCTAGTCCAGGTCCACAGTGCTGGCCTGTTTCAAAGGCGGGGATATTTACTAAAGCAGTAAAGCTTCAGTGATTGGCCCTCTGAGTCCAGTTCTTTGCCAGCCATTTACTTCAGAAGGGCCTAGGGCCCCTGACAAGGGGGCTTCAAAGAATGGGAAAGGAAATTAAAAGGATGTGAGTGAGAGACAGGATTTTTGCTTTTTGTTTCAATAATTTGTTTCTTATTTTTATCTTTTTGAATTGCCGAAGTATTTTGCTCATTAACTGATTACCAGCTTTGTTTACATAGCACATTGCCTCACATTTCTCAGCAAGCATTTCCTTAAATGATTTCTAGTTTTCTCTTAACTTTGTTGGGGTTTTTTATTTGTTTGTTTCTTTGCTTTGAGAGAGTGTCTTACTCTGTCACCCTGGGTAGAATATGGTGGTGTCACAGCTCATAGCAACCTTAAACTCATGGGCTCAGATTCTCCTGCCTCAGCCTCCCGGATAGCTGAGACTATAGGTGTGTGCCAGTATGTCCAGCTAATTTTTCTATTTTTAGTAGAAACAGGGTTTCACTCTTGCTCAGGCTGGTTTTGAACTCCTGAGCTCAAGCAATCTGTCCACCTTGGTCTCCCAGAGGGTTGGGATTACAGGCCAGAGTCAATACATGCCCTTTCCCTTAAATTCTACATGCTATTGGAAAGGTCTGCAGAGGGCTGAGAATACACACTACTTTTCATATGCATTTCATTATTTTTCTTTCTGGCACCTGTGGAGTAAGAAGTTATGATTCCTCCTTTTGAATAGTGAAGAAAAATACATGGATATTATACACATCGAGGCTACAGAATTGGTCTTGGATATAGGGTCACTTGCATATAGGATCATTACAGTTCTTCAGCAGAGGGGAGGAACTGCCTGGCATGAGTAGAACCATACAGATAACTAAATTCTCTACAGATTGCTCTATGGCAGAAAACTAATTGGTGGTAGCATCTAGATAAATATTCACATAATTTATTTATTCATGAGATTTTTTTTTCTAAGCCCACTTTCTTGAATGAGCTACCTTCTCTCCACTTTCTGCTTCAGCATTGACAACCCAAAAAGGTTGGCTGTTGAAGCTATCCCCTTCAATCTTAGTCCAATTTAAATCTTCCAAGGGAGAAGAATGAAGCAACAGGATATAGAAGGTTACCTTCCCAGGGAGTGGCTCAGGACCCCAGGTGAGTTTGATCATCTCCAACATCTCCCCTGAGAACTTAGTGAACTCCAAGGGCATAAAATGGAACTGAGTTTGGGGGTCTGCATTCTGCATAGATTGAGAATGAAGGGGTCAAGGAAACAGCAATCACCCTCAAACCCCAAAAGAAACTTACCTTATATACTCGAGTATAAGCTGACCCGGGTATAAGCCAACCCCCTTAATTTTACCCTAAAAACTAGGAAAACTTAGTGACTCGAGTATAAGCCGAGGTGGAAAATGCAGCAGCCACTGGTAAATTTCAAAAATAAAAATATATACCCAAAACAATTACAATAATTGAGG
>CAUYPK010040083.1:0-24727 GCA_963574355.1 Loris lydekkerianus | reverse complement strand
ATGCAGCAAATATCTGGCCTGAGTTTTTGTATCCAGTCAGCTAACCTGGCCTCTTTAGAGGACAGTTTAAACCGTTCATATTAATGAAGAATATTGTTAAGTCTGGTAAAATTTTGGGTATCGATTTTTTTGAAAGTCCAGTGTACATTTTTAATCCTTTCACCACTCTGGAAGTTGGAGTTCGATCAAAAGTTTCTGAGTGTGTCTACTTTTGTGGTAGAGGATTGGGCTGGTCATTGTGGAGGATAGGTCTGAGAATATCCTGAAGAGCTGGTTTGGTTATAGCAAATTTGTTCAATATATGAATGTCATTAAAGTATTTAATTTCTCCATCATACATGAAACTCAGTTTAGTTGGACACAGGATCCGTGGTTGAAAGTTATTTTGCTTTAGGAGATTAAAAGTTGATAACTACCCTCTTCTGCCTTGAAAAGTTTCAGCAGAGAGATCTGCAGTCATTCTAATATTCTTCCCTTTGTAGGTAATGGATTTCTTACATCTGGCTACTTTCTGAATTTTCTCCTTCATATTAACTTTAGTGAAGTTAATTATGATATGCCTGGGGGATGCCTTATTCAGATTGAGTCTGATGGTGTTCTGAAACTGTCTGCTCTCTGAATTTCAGAATCTCTTGGCATGTCTGAAAAATTCTCTCTCATAATTTCATTGGAGAAGGGCCTCTGTGCCTTGTGAGGCCACTTCATCACTTTCAGGGATTCCAATGAGGCGGATATTAGCCTTTTTCTAATTATTCCAGAGTTCTCTGAGAGAATGATCCATTTTTCCTGTCCATTTCTCTTCCTCTTTGAGAGTTTGGGAGTGTTCAAAGGCTTTGTCTTCAATGTCAGAAATCCTTTCTTCAGTCAGAACCTATCTAAGGTGGGAGAGTTTAAATGGTCTCTGGCACCTGGATTGCAGGGGTTTGGTGACTACTCAGATATGGCTTACTCCGGTGCTCTGTGGAGTCAGGAGGACCCACCCAGCAAATAGAGTAGTCTGGGAAGGTTGATGTCTCTTTCCCCACCATTCACCTCTGTCACACCCAGTTACTGATAGCCCGGCAGTTGCCTGTAGTAAACAGATACTCCAAGGGTTTGCACCTGCCTGAATCACAAGGAAATCTATTTCTGCTAATCCAGGTGGCTGAGCTCTGCCTCTATCTATCAGGGGGAGGTGAGGCCTGACCACCTTGGGTGCTTGATGGAGGCTGGGTGTGTTCACTCAGTTCTAGCCCCACCCCCGATTGCTGTTATTGACAGAACAGAACAGAATAACCTTGCAGGAATTTGTTTTCTGTCCTTGCCAAATTCCCCTGCAGAAGAGAAGCTGTTTTCAGTTCCCAGAGCCTGAGCCTCAGGCCCTGTCTTTGTTCCTGCAGGTTTGTATTCTGTTACCTGTCAGTTCTAGCCTCCTGTCTACCTTTGTCTATAGGCTGATGATCACCTGAGGGTCTGGTGCATCTTAGGCTCAGTAAAGTGGTCCTCTGGGTCAGCCCTCCCCTGGGAACTTCCCAGCTCTGCGTGTGAATTTCTAGTCCCCGCCCTCCACCCAGGCCGGTACTGCCTCAGACAAACCCTTTACTCACGGGACCTGCATTTCCATCCCAGATCTGTTCCATGGTGTTTGCCACCTGAGTTGATGTCCAGCCTCCTCTGGTTGCCCAGGGAGACAGGGGGTGTGGCTTCAGAATATCTGGGAGTGAGCGCTATTGTTGCTAAAAGAAAAATAGAAAAGTCTTCTTCTCTTTCTCAGTCCTAAGCCCTACTCAAGGTTGAGAAATAAGTGGGTGGGGGGAGGACATGTTGGACAGAGTGACCTCCTTGGGCATATCCATCTTATCATAGGTCAGATAAAGTGTTGGTTAGATTTCTTTCTACCCTCTACAGCTATGGTCCTCAACCCTACTGTAGGATAATATTTAGAAATAAACATATCCTACATCAAGCACACAAAGTGAATTCAGTGTGAGTTTAAAATGACTTGCTTTTCTTACAAAGGCTTAAGAGACTTTGACTCCCCTGAGTTACATGCAGAGTTAGGCTCTTTTGGAGTTGTAAAATTCCTTAAGCCTTTTCTCTGAAGCTGTACAACCCGTGAAGCCTGAGATCAAAGGGCTTGGCACCCTTCCTCAGAGATATGGGCCAGAGGCTTGACTTATGTTTACAACATATTGTCAGAGGTCTATAGGTGCTCTTCCCTGAGGAGAAGACACAGTCATTACTTCATACTGAGTAAACTGAGTGAATGCTTAAAAATACTTTTTCCTTAACTTTGTTCCCCTTGTTTACTTTCCCTGCAACAGCTCACATTTTCGTCTTTATTTGGCGACATGCATTCTAATTTCTTTACTTTCACAGCCCTCTCTGAGCAATCAGTTATGTTAAGCCTACCTGGGATCTTGACACTGTTATGAGTGACTAGATACTCAATTTTCAGTCTTATGTAGTCCTACAGCATCAGGCAAACTTTTAAAGACTCTTTCATTTTAGTTACACTAATTGAATTTTAGTTACACTAATTGAATTTTCTTTCAATTTAGGTATACTGTGTAGGGGAATGAAGCTATTGTCTTGTTCCCTTGTTATAAGTAGACGTTAATGGAAAGCTGGTGTGATTGTAAGAAACTAAAAATGAAGCTAGAGAAATAGTTTCTTAGGGGCATTGATTTTGTGCACTAAGAAATACATTTATGAGTTTGTTCTTTTTTTCCAGATGGAGAAATACTATTGTTTTGTGGATTTTGAGGCTCTTTCTTGGATAATGAAGTCTAGCCCTAGATTTTCTGATAATCCATAAGTTAGAAGATGGTCTAAACTATTTCAATCCTTTTTAAATGTATTGATATTTGTTTTAGGCCATACATAGTGTATTTTTGTGAATTCTGTGTGTACTTCAAAATAATGCCGATTTTCTTCTATTGTTGGTTGGAGTATTTTATAGACATCACTTAAGTTTATTGTTAGTGTGGTTCAAACTTTATATACTCTTTTTTTTTTTTTTTTTAGACAGAGTCTCACTTTGTCACCCTTGGTAGAGTACTGTGGAGTCGTAGCTCACGGGAACCTCTAACTCTTGGGCTTGAGCAATCCTCTTGACTCAGCCTTCCTAGTAGTTGGAACTACGGGTGCTCTCCCACAATGTCTGGCTACTTTTAGAGATGAGGTCTTGCTCTTTCTCAGGCTCATCTCAAACTCATGAGCTCAAGCAATCCAACCACCTTGGCTTCCCAGAGTGCTAGGATTATAGGCATGAGCCACTACTAATGTCAGGAAGGCTTCTATCACTATTCCTATTCAGTATTATACTGGAGGTCCCAGCCAGGGCAATGAAGTAAAAACAAAATAAAATGTGAAGAGGTTAGGAAAAAAAACTGTCTTTATTTGCAGAAAATACTATTGCCTGTAAATCATCACCTTAAGAATCTACATAAAAGCTACTAGGACTAATAACTGAGTTTAGTGATTTCTCTACAATAGCTATGAACAATCAGAAACAAAAAGTAAATGTAGTATCATATATAATAGCATGAACAAGTCTGGGATTCTTAAAGATACATTAGATACATTTTGTAAAATATATTTATAAACTGTACATTGAAAATTACAAAGCATCATTGGGAGAAATTAAAGAAGCCTAAGTAAATATTTTGTGAAGATTTCAAAGGACCTAGAATAATAAAAACCATTCTGAAAAAGAACAATGTCAGAGGGCTTACTATACCTGAATTCATGACATGCAATCAGGAAAATGTGATATTGGTGTATTGTATGTTAGATCAAAGGAACAGAATAGAGAGCAGAAGTAAAGTGACAAATATATGACCATTTGCTTTTTAACAATGTTGTCATGTAATTTCACAGAGAAAGAATTCTTTCAACAACTTGTACTGGATCAACTGAATATCCTTATGAAGAAAAAAATGAATCCTGATTTTTATTGAACAGTGTATGAAAATAACTAAAAATTGACTATAGACATAAAAACGAAGGATAACCTATAAAATTTCATGATCAGTGTATGTCTTAAAGAAATTAAATTAATCATAACTCTCAAAAAAAAAAAAAAACCCTCTGGCTTTGATGGTTTAATTGGTGAATTCTATTGAACATTTAAAGAAGGAGTACCCACAATGTTTTTCAGAAAATAGTAGAGGTCAGAGTGTTCTCAATTTGTTCTATCAAGCAGTACAAACCTAATGCCAGAACAATCACTTATAAAAAAACTATAAACCAATATTTCTTATGAATGTAGACAAATAATCCTTAACAAAATTTTAGCAAATTGAATTCAGAAATGTATAAAAAGGACAGTACATTGTGACCAAGTAGGATTTGTTAGCATCTTTGCATCATTACAAAAACCATTTTAAAAAGGGGGAAAAAAAGGAACTTTTTCAACTTGATAATGCGTAGATGAAAAATCCACAGCTAACATTATATTTAGTGAAGAAATATTGAATGTTCCCTCCTGAGATTGAAAAAAGGTACAAAGATTTCTCTTTTTCCCCAATATTGTACTGGATATTCTAGCAATGAGATAAAGAAAGTAAAGATTAAAAAGAGAGCAAAATTGGAAAAGAAGTGAAATTTTCTTACTTCTCAGATGACTTGATTTTATATGAAGAAAATTCAAAAAATTCTATAATTATTAGAGAAGGGGTAAATGAATTCAAGATATAAAATCAATGTACAAAAACAAATGGCATTTTTATGTAACAGAAAGAAAAAAATAAGAAAATGGAATAAAAATCTACACTATTTAAAATAGCTCAAAAGTATCAAATGTCAAGAATAAATATAATGGAAGACAATAAAAAATCCTCTGTAGTGAGAACAACAAAAACCTTAGTGACAGTTATTGAAGAATATCTAAATATATGGAGAAATAGCCTATGCTCTTAGGTTGGAAATCTCAATATTTTTAAAATGTCAATTCTTGTTTTTCTTTTTAAATTTTAGAATATTACGAGGGTACACATTTTCTGGTTACATAATTTTCTTTTGTATACTTTAAGTCAAAGTTAAAAACATCAATTCTTCACAAATTAATTTTTTCTATTCAATTCCAATAAATATCTCATTAGTTTGTTATATGGGAATTGGCAAACTGATACTAAAGTGTGTAAGGAAATGTATATGATGAACTTAGGGTAGTCAAAACAACATTAGAAAAGAACAAAGGAATTCCAATATCTGATTTAGATACATAATATAAAATCATTAATTGAGAGAGTGTAGTTTTTTTTTAAGATAAACAGATTTAAAAAATAATAGAGAATTCACAATTGGTCTGTGATATCAACTGAATTTCCACAAAGGTATAAATGAAGTTCAACATAGTAACTGTTTTGGCAAATGGTGCTAGACTATCTAGACTCATATATAGGGTAAAATAAATCCTGACCCAATCCTCACACATAGAAATTGACTTGAGATGACTTGTGTCCCTAAGTTAAAAGTGAAAATAATAAAGTTCCTATAAGAGTTTCTAGGGTAATAGCTTTGTGTTCTTGATATAGACAAATATTTCTTCTACAGAATGAAAAAACATAAAACACAAAAGAAAATCTTTCTGTCCTGGACTTTGGCAAAATTAAAAACATCTATTCATCACAAAACACTATTGGACAATGAAAAAGTCACAGATTGAGAAAATCTATTTGCACTTTTATGTCTCACACAGGCTGTATAAAGAATTTCTACATATCAATAAAAATTTCCAAGAAACAAATAAAAATGGGCAAAATACCTTACAGATACTTCATACGAAAGGAAATATGAATGTCCAATAAGCACATAAAAAATGTTCAATATTGTTGGCCAATGGAAAATGAAAATTGAAACCACAGTGAGATGCTACTACACATTTATTACAGTGACTAGACATGTAAAAAATAACCACTATTTTTACCTGTAGGGAAAGTTAATGTGTAACTGGGAGTCTCATACAATACTGGCAGGAGGGTAAAAGAGTATAAATACTTGAGAATCTGTTCAATTAGTTTCTTAACAAAATTAAACAAATCTTTATTATATGTTTCACTAATTCCACTTTAGTCATTTGGTCCCCCACAAGAAAGAATATATTTACATAAAGTCTTATAAAAGAAGATTCACTCCAGCTTTATGTATAATAGCAAAACATTAGAAAGAATACCAATGTTCATTAAGAGTAGTATAAACAAATTTTGGTTTATTCATATAATGAAATGCTACTTAACAATGAAAAATCAGACTAATTCACCCAACAACACAGATAAATCTCTAAATATTAGGTTGAAGAAAATAATAAATCATACACAGTCAACAGAAGTTCTGTTTGGTTCTTTATATGAAATTCAAGAATATACAAAATTAACCTATGGAAATAAAATTCTAAATGGCTTTTGTTCTAAGCAGACACAGTGAATGAGTACAAATGTACATTAAATATTATCTAAGATGATGGCATTGCTTTGTAGCATGACTTGATAGTTGTACATGGGCCTACTAATTTTTCACCTACTAAATTGTACTTTTAAGATCATCCATTTATTGTAATATATGTAAGATCCTCAAAACTTTTAGATATCAATGAACATAAATTACCACTTATATAGAATTAATGGGGAAAAGTACATAATCATCTAGATACTGAAAAAAGCATTTGACAAAAATTTATCATTATGAAAAACCTTGCAACAAACTAGCATTAAAACATTTTTTGAAATTTTTCATTTATTTTTAACTGACAAATAATAATAGTGCATGCCTATGAAGTACAATATAATGTTTTATCTATGTATATATTATAGGAAGATTCAATCATGCTAATAACATTCATCACTTTAAAACATATTTTTGGTGGTGAGAGTATTAAAAATCTTTTAGTAATTTTGAAATATGCAATACATGTATATTGTATCAATATACATGTCACATTGAAGTGCAATAGATCATAAAAATTTATTCCTCTAGTCAAACTGAAACTTTATGTCTTTGATCAACATCTTTCCTTTCCCTATTCTTTCCTTTCTCCACCCCAGCCTCTAGTAACCACCTTTCAACTCTCTGATTCTATGAGATTGACTTTTTAGATTGCACATCTAAGTGAGATCACACAGTATTTGCCCATCTGTGCATAGCTTATTTCACTTAGCATAATATCCTCCAGTTCCAACCATGTGGTTGTGAATGACAGAATTCCAGAAGAGAATATTCTTAATCTTACAGAAAGTGTTTGTATGATTTATATAAACATTATATTTAAGAGTGAAAATATATAAATATTCATCTGAAATTGGAGACAGGAATACCCACTGTCACTATTCTATTTGATGTTATTCTTAAGTTCCTAGACAGTTAAATAAGATAAGAAAAAAGAAATAACAAGAAGTATAAGGAATAAATGCAACTCATTTACAGACGACATGATCTTTTATACAGAATATGCAAAAAGTATATACAGAAATTAGTAGAACTAATATAAACGAGTTTAGCAAGTTTGCTAGACATCAGATTAAAATTCACAACCAATTTTATTTCTATTGGGTAATAAAACAAAACTTATAAAACATTTCCATAGACTACTATTAACAATAGCATAAAACGTATCAAAAAAGTTGTTCTGGGAAGATGATAGTAGTGGCGTACATTTTTTATCCCCAGAAGTGCACTCCTACAATCATAAAATAACTAAATAACTAACATTATCCAAGCCTGTAGATGAGATATACAGAAAACTAAGTAACAATATATCCTCATAAAGCCCAAAATATTAGTGGGGTAACAAAGCACACTTTGAAGACCTATAGAATACCAGCATCTGCATAGGAGAAAGCAGTGGGAAGTGATGGGATCTTTGATACCTTCAAATGCTAAATAACCAACAGATACTCACTCAAAAGTTAGTAAGAGAATTATGACAGCAGGTCAGACTGGGCATTTGCATTTCCAAGAGATAGTGTGCACGAATGGTCCCCATATGTCTATAAGGGCTGACGGTAGTCTTGGCTCAATGAACTCTCAAAACTAACCAAAATTCTTGTTCTGAATAACGCTTCACCCTGAAGAGAAACTTCTGGGAGTAGAACCAACTTGAGCAGGAGAGGGATACAAAGAAAGAGGAAGATCCAGACAAAAATGAAAGGTAGAAAATAGAGGTAGGCAATCTTAAGTAGTAGGAACACTTCATTTTTATTTAACTTCATTGCAACAGAAGATTAAACATATAAAATTAGAAAAACTATCTTAAAGCACTGATTCCTTTTTATAGTTTAGAACAATTAAGTTCATACAAAAATGAGAAACAAAAAACGTTTGAAGATGAAATTTCTTAATATATGTAGACTCTAAAAAGGTTGAAGTCAGAGAAGTAGAGAGTAGAATTGTGGGTACCAGGGGCTGGTGGGTGCAGTGGGTAGAGAGTAGGGAGATGTTGAACAAAGGACACAAAATTTTTTTAAGAAATAAGTTCAGTTTGATGAAAATATTTCAGATTGTATATATACAGCACATTGTACCTCAGGATTGCATTAATGTATACAGCTATGATTTAATAAAACAACAATGACCACAACAACAAAAGAAAGAAAGAAATTCAGCATATCTATTGTACAACAATGTGACTAATTAATAACAATGCGTGGTATTCTTGAAAATTGCTGAAAGAGTAGAATTTAAATATTTATGCCACAAAAAATAATTGTGTGAGATAATGCATATGTTAATTAGCTTGATTTAGCCATTTAACTATACAGACATATTTCAAAATAATATGTTGTAAACAATAAATCTATACAATTTTACATCAATGAATTTTTTTTAATCTACTAAAAAGTTGGGGTTTTTTCCTTCATTCTTCAATCTAAGAAAAAAGGATGAGAAACAGAACAGCTTTCCGGATTTCAGCAGAATAATATCAAAAAAATGTGAGAAAGAGAGAGAAGCTCTAATATTATACTTCTAAATTATATAAAATATGAAATAGTAATAATAATCAAAATTTCAAAAACTCAGAAATGAAATGATAGAACTAATGAGCTTGAAAAATTAGATGAGCATGAAAAATTATCTTTTCAGAAATGAAACTAAACTAGAAAAACATTAGAATGAAAAACATAGATAATGGTTTAAGAGAAATAGAGGACCTAATGGCAAATAACCTTAAAATAAAGATAATAAAAGATAAAAATAATTTGAGAAATTATTAGAAAATAGTTTGTGTTTAAGGAAAATTTAACATGTTTACAGTAGAAATTCCCCAAGTAATTGAACTACGCTATAAACAAGAGCATATGCTCATCAAAAGGTAACACTACCAGGATAAAGGAGCGAGGAGGGAGGGTTGAGAGGAGAGGGGGGAGGTCAGATGGAGGGAGGGTGAATGGTGGGATCATGCCTATGGTGCATATTGCAAGGGTACATGTTGGATCTATTAAGTATAGAGTATAAATGTCTTAACACAATGATTAAGTAAACGAGATGAGGTATATATTAACCAGTGTGATGTAAGCATTCCTCATTCTATATGAAATCAGCACACTGTACCCCATAAATGCATTAATGTATACATGATCTATGTATTTATGATTTAATAAAAAATAAAAAAGATAACACTAAGAGAGTAAAAAGGAAAACTGTAGAGTAGGAGGAGATATTTACAACATATAAAACAGATAAAGTGCTTGTGTTCAATATAAAATGACATCTGATGATTAAATAAGGAAAAGACAACTCAGAAAACTAGTCAATAGACTGGAAGAAAAGATCAGGGACAAAATGGCTGCCTAGAGACATTGATCACCAGTGATCTCAGGAAGAAGAAATGTTTTAGATGAAAAGAAAAAAAAAATAGCTGAGGTGTGATTCTGAGGTAAAAGTGCCTGAACCCACTGGAGATTCCACAAGGAAGAAGATGAAAAGCAGAATAAGAAGAAGCAAAATAGTAGCAGAGATTAACCTCCTCAAAACTTGGAACCCTGTGGTGAACATGGGGGGAGGATTTGTTTTTCTCTTCCTGACACCTCTGATAATCAGCAGTCTCTTCAGATGCTTGAGAGCCTTTCTAGCCTCAGGAGCCCAAAAGCTGCTGCCACAAGTAAACTGGGAGCTTCTTGAAAACAAAGCACCAGGCTGCCACCACTTTGGGGTCACTCCCCAGCATCACAGTCCTGAGCTAAGATGTTTCTTTAGAGGAACTCCAAAAACAGAGCAAGCGTAGGCCACTTCATTGTGCACAAGGCCCTCCACCTTGGCTGTTCAGTGATCTCTGCTGAAACCTGCCCCTCTTAGACCCAGCCAGAAGAAAAGAGGAACTAGGGAACACAATGGCTCCAGGGGAGCTAAACCATAAAGGAGCAGAACATTCTCAGCGGGAAGCCAACTGGAAGTTTACCTGGCAACAGTCACTAGCACACCAAAGTAATACTCTCCCCCTCCTACCCTACCTAAAACTTTTAAAAGGTACACAGTCTTGCTCTCTGGGGATGATGCCTGTTGAGTCTCACCCCAATAAACTTTAGCTATTGCTCTACATCCAGGTTTGTGACTTGAGTTGAATGCTACTTCGCAGATGGCAGGTGCCCTAATCCTCCCCAGGGAGCTTCAGCCTACAGAACATTTCCCAGCTCTCAGAAGTGGCTGCTATCCCTCTGTTGGCATGTCCACTACTTCAAGGCTCCCACAGAGTCAGGCTCACACCTTTCCTCTTAAAGGCTTGTAGCAGACCAAGGGTGGCTCAGACAGTGAGCTCAGTGCCTGTGGGCACTCCCTGCTGCTACCTGCCTGGCTGCTCCATCAGAACTGGGCACACTACAGAGTAGAGGGAAATCAATTCTGCTTGAGCTTTTGATGGACAATTTGGGACCAGCATGCTTCTCCATGGCACAGTCAGGGATTAGCTTGTGGGACCAGGGAACAGGACCCCAGGCTGGATCCTGCACCCCCAACACTCAATTGTGTTGCTCAGAGTCATTCAGGGGAGATTTGTGAACTAATCTCGGGAGGTGAGTGAGCCCATATGGGCAGAACTAAAAGGAGAGTGAGTGTGGGGTGTGGGTCCTAGCTACAGTGTTCTTGGACAGCACTCCTTCCCCCACAGGAAAGCCATATTTTCTGTCCTGGGCAGGATCCTGGGTAAGGAAGCTCCCAGCCCACTACACTATTGCTAGTAAGCTCAGCTATGTTGGGCTGCTATTGATGGCCAGATAGTAAGGAGACCTGCAGGTCAGGGGAGGAGGAAGAGGGAAACCTACTCTGACAGCCAGTGTGTGAATTCCATACAGTTCCCCATGCCACCCAAACACACTTTCTGGCTTGATGGGGCCACTTTAGCTATTACCTGATGGCTTCCCACAGTGGCCCAGGGGATGGCTCTTGACCCTTGCCAAGATAGATTTTGTGCCTTGGGAAGCCTACAGGTAGGCTTACTGACCCAGCCGACCCAGCCTCATTCTTTTTACCCACCTCTGCTGTAGTAGAGAATAAGGAGACCCTGGGAACTCCATGGTTCCCAGGAACCTGGGGCATTTGGTTATTTTTCCTAGGTGATTAGATCTGGTCACAGGTTCTACAAAACAACACCACAGCTGGCTCTTTCCTGCAAGTACCCCTACTAGTAGGAAAGCCTTTACGGCACTTACTAACTCAATTATACAGGGCATCGGCGACTTAATCCACAAGCACTACTTACTGTCACAGAGATTAAACTGGGCACCTCAATACAAGGAATGCACTCTATATTGGGACTCATTCTTATTTTACTGGGCACTAATGAATGTATGCTGTGTTCTGGAAATCAACTAAAAGACATTTTGTTTTTATAGCATGTTAAATATGTTTGTGCATGTTTGTTGAAAATCCTTTCTGCATAAACCAGTTTGTTAGATTTTCTGTTGGGGTTGGTAAAGATTCTCAAATTCCTTTCTGTTAAAATCTCTCCTAACAAGATGGTATTTACTAGTCTAGCTCAATATGAATATAAGGAAATAAAGAGCTTCACTAGTCATGTCTGGTTTGGTTTAATACAATGTTTGCTAGAATATTACTTATCAGAAAACACGTATGTCGTATCTCTAGTAAGAAAAAAAATGTAGCTTATTTCCAATGAGTACTCTTGATTTCTTTTAAAAGTAAAAGTAAAAGTAAGAGCCCGTACTGACTTTTCACTGGGTATTCTGGCTTTAAAGGATAAAATATATAAGCTACATGTTTTTCTGTACTGATATGTCACTTATTTAATGCTTCGTACTATGAGAGAAAAAAAAAAAAAGATCTCCATCTTTTCTTGTCAACAAAAGACAGACAATCTGCCCATGTGCATAATATACCACCAATACAGCCTACAAATAACTAGCAGGTGAGGATACCACTGCACTAAGAATATCCGTAACCAAGATATCCATCCAGAACCTAGACCTCCATCACAGCATACCCAAGTAAAGCCAAAGGTCCTTACCCAGCATATAATGCAGATACACATCTTTAAGAATGAGGGGTAGGAGTGGAGAAAAGCCCCAACAAAACAAAAGAAAATTCAAAAGCAAGAAGTCACAGCTACTCCAGATGAGAAGGAATCGGTAAGATAAGAACTCTGGAAATTTGAAAATCAAAGTAAAAGGATGCCCCACTTCTAACCTTGACCTAAAATATACAAAAGCAAATTACTTAGCCAAAATATGTGTACCTCTGTAATATTCTAAAATTAAATTTTAAAAAACACAAAAAATCATACCACAAAGGATCACACCAACTCTCTAATAATGGATCCAACCAAAATGAAAATACTAAAATGATAGATAAATAATTTGAAATAAGTTCTGTAAGGAAACTCAAAGAAACTGAACAGAAAATGGAAAACCAATATGAAGAAATCAGAAAGCAATTAAGAAAATGAATGAAAATTTTGCTAAAGAGATAGATATAGTTAAAACAAAATAAAGCAAAAAAATAAAAAATAAAAAACAAAAAACAAACAAATTCTGGAAATAAAAATTTACTTAGAGAAATACATCATGCAGTGGAAAGTTTTCAGAGAAGACTAAACCAAGAAGAAGAAAGAAAAGAATTTCAGAGTTTGAATAGAACTCTTTCAAATTAACCCAGTCAGTAAAAAATAAAGAAAAAAAAAATACTCAAGAGAAGGCATGAACAAAACCTATGATAAATACATATACATGTATAGCCCACCAAAGTATCTTCCACCTCAAGCAAACAGGGTGTGACTAATTCACACTCACAAGTACTACCTGCCATCACTGAGAGTAAGCTGGGGGACCTAACTCACTACACATTTGCTGGAAAGAGATGAAGACAACAGGTCAGAGGTAACCAAAGAAGTTCATTAAACTGCTAGTGTAACCGAAGACCAGAACAATTTTTCCTGACACAGTCAGAGACTGAGTATCTTTGGGGTCTCAGAGACAGGACCATAAGGCAGCCCTAACACCCTAGGTTCTATTGAGAGGCCAGATGAGAAGGAATAAGTAAAGGAACTCTAGAAATATGAAAAATCAAAGTGACAGGTCACTCCCTAAAGAAAACAATAACTCCTTACCAGTGGATACTGAATTAAATGAAAGGTTAAAATGACAGAGGAAGAATTTTGAACAAAGGTTATAAGAAAATGTATTGAAAATTAAAAACCAAACATAATGAAGCAACAGAGACAATGCAGAAAATGGATAAAAAAATTGTCTAAAGAAATTGAAGTATTAAAGAAAATAAACAAACAGAACTTCTGGAAATAAAAAATTCATTCAAGGAATTACAAAGCACAGTGAAAAGCCTTAAGAACAGGTTATATCAGGCAGAAGAAAGAATCTCAGAACTAGAAGATAATTCCTTTGTGATAAACAAGTCTGTGGAAGAGAAAGAACAGAAAAATAAGAGAAATGAACAAAGCCTGCATGAAATTGGGACTATGTGGAGAGACCAAGCATAAAAACCATTGGCATTCCTGAGGGTGAAGAAGAAAATTCACAAGGGTTAGATAATTCATTTGAGGAAATTATTAAGAAAACTTTCCCTGGCCTTGCTAAAAATCTTATACCCAGGTATAAGAAACACACAGGACTCCTGGGAGATTAACTGTAAAGAGGCAGTCACTAGGACACATAATCAATAGGCTGGCCAAAGTAAACATAAAAAATTGATCAAACTGACTGAAGACATCTGAACTGAAACCTTACAAGCCAGAAGAGGATTGGAGATCATACTTTTTTTTTTTTTTTTTAAAGACAGAGTCTCACTATGTCACCCTCAATAGAGTGCAGTGGCATCACAGTTTGCAGCAACCTTAAACCCTTGGCCTTAAGTGATTCTCTTGCCTCAGCCTCCCAGGTAGCTGGGACTACAGGCACTTGCCACAATGCCCAGCTTTTTTTTTTTTTTAATTGTAGTTGTCATTGTTTTTTGGAAGGCCTGGGCTGGGTTCCAACCCACAAGCCCTAGTGTATATGGCTGGTGCCCTAGCCACTGAAGTATGGGCACTGAGCCAATCCTATCCTTCTAAACAGAATAATAGCCAAACTAGAATCTCATATCCTGAAAATCTAAGTTTCTTACACAAGGGAGAAATAAAGATTTTCTCAGGCAAGCAATCACTAAGGAAATTTGCAAAGAATAGACCTGCTCTGCAGGAGATACTCAGAATTGCATTATATACTGTTTAGCAAACTAGACACCCACCAGTGTAAAATAGTCCAAAAATGAAATTTCAGAGCCCAGACATCACAATGACTCAAGAGATAAACAAAGTAATCAAGGTCTACCCAATAGGATGAATAACATGTATCAACATGTTCAATAAATGTGAATGGCTTGAACTTCCCACTGAAGAGATCTAAGCTGGCCAATGGATTCTAAAAAAAAGTATAAATCAAGTATCTGCTGTCTCCAGGAAACACATCTAACCCAGAAGAATGTGTTTAGAGTCAAGGTGAAAGGATGGAAAACAATATTCCATGCAATTGGAAACCAAAAGAAAGATGTCATAGCCACTCTCATATCAGATGACATAAAATGCAAATCAACAAAAGTAAAGAAAGACCAAAAATGGTCACTATATAATGGTGAAAGGACAAATTCAACAAGAAAGGATAACTAGGGTGGTGCCTGTGACTCAAAGGAGTAGGGCACCGGCCCCATATACCAGATGTGGCAGGTTCAAACCTAGCCGTGGCTAAAAACTGCAAAAAAAAAAAAAAAAAAAAAAAAAAAGAAGAAGAAGAAGAAGAAAAACTAAATATTTATGCACCTAACACAGTAGTACCTAAATTCATAAAGCAAATTCTACCCAATCTAAACAAAATGATAAATAGTGGCATCATTATTGCTGGAGACTTTAACATCACCCTGACAGAACTGGGCAGATTCTCCAAATAGAAAAAAATAAGCAAAGAAACCATGAACTTAACCAGTAGCTGTAGAACAAATGGGTCAAACAGACATTTACAGAACCTTCTATCTCCAGACTACTGAACATATGTTCTCATCAGCTCATGAAAGATTCTGTAAGATTAATCACCCTAGGCTACAGACATATCTCAACAAATTAAAAACAAAACTAAACAAAACAGAATACCATTCATCTTTTTTAGACTACAGTGGAATAAAATTAGATATCAATTCTAACAGAAACACTCACCCTCTACACAAAGTCATAGAAACTAAAGAACCAGAATGTGGTCAATGAGGAGGTAAAGATATAAATAAAAAGATTCTTCTAACTATATGATAATGAAGAAACAAATTATCAAAGTCTGTGGGATAAAACAAAGGCAGTCTTGAGAGGAAAATTCATTGCCTTAAATGTTTACATCTAAAAGACAGAAAAATCACAAATCAACATTTTAATGATTCATCTCAAGGAACTGGAAAAGGAAGATCAAATCAATCCAAAACTCAGCAGAACAAAAGAAATAACCAAGATCAGAGCAGAACTGAGTGAAATCTAGAACAAAAGAACTACACAGAAGATCAACAATGCAAAGCCTTAGTTCTTTGAAAAGATAAGCAAAATTGACAAACCTCTTGCGAGATGAACAAGAAACAGAAAAGAAAGGACTCTAATAATCTCAACTAAGAGCATAAAAGGAAAAGAAAATCACAACTGATATCACAAAAATCTAAAACATCATCTTGTAACACTATAAAAATTTTTATGTTCATAAACTTGAAGATGTGAAGGAAATGGACAAATTCTTGGAAACACATAATCTCCTTAGGCTCAATCAGGAAGAAATTGAACTCTTGAACAGACCAATATCAAGCACTGAAATTAAAGCAGAAATAAAAAATCTTCGAACCAAAAAAAAAAAAAAAAAGTCTTAGACCAGGTGGTTTCACACATGAATTATACCAGATCTACAAAGAAGAACTGGCACCTCTACTGCAGAAATCATTCCACAAAATTGAGAAGGAAGAAATACCCCTGAGCTCATTGTATGAAGCCAGTAGCACCTTGACACCAAACCCAGTAAAGGATATAATTAAAAAGGAAAACTTCAGACCAACATACCTTATTAATATAAATGCAAAAATTCTCTCAATAAAATTTTACCAAACTAAATTCAACTGCACATGAAAAAAGTAATTTATCAGAATCAAGTGGGCTTCATCCCAGAAAGGCAAGGATGGTTCAGTGCAAAACTATAAATGGAATCCTGTATTGAAATAGATGCAAAAACAAAGACTATATAATCCTTTCAATAGATGAAGAAAAAGTGTTTGACAAAATTTAGTAGTCTTTTATAATAAGAATGTTTAACAAAATTGGAATAAATGGAACATACCTCAAAATTATAAAGGCCATATATAACAAACCTACAGCCTACATTATATTGTATAGAGAAAATTGAAAAAATTTCCACTTAGAACTCAAACGAGACAAGGTTGTCTGCTATCTCCACTTCTGTCCACATAGTGCAGAAAGTTGATGAATAGATAGAACATACCTCAAAATTATAAAGGTCATATATGACAAACCCACAGCCTACATCATACTGTATGCAGAAAATTAAAAAAAAAAAAAAATTCCACTTAGAACTCGAACCAGACAAGGTTGTCTACTATCTCCACTTCTATTCCACATAGTGCTGAAAGTCCTAGCCAGATCAATGAGTCAAGAGAAGGGAATCAAAGGCATCCAAATGGGAAAATAAGAGATAAAACTATTGCTATTTGCTGATGATATAATATTGTATTTAGAAAACCCCAAACACTCAACCAAGACTTCCTAGAAGTGAAAAATAAATTCAACAAAGTCTCAGGCTACAAAATCAATGTAAATTAGCAATTTTCATATATGCCTGTGTTTTTCAACCTTTTTTTTTTTTTATCTCATGGCATACTTGAACCTATAGTTAAACTTCCATGGTACACTTAAATTGTGTTGATAAAAAAAAAAAAAAAGAGTAAAAACAAAGGAATATACTTACTGTGATTTTAACTTCTTTTGACAATAATTTAATTAATGTTTAAAATTTTTCACAACACACCTAAGATCCTTTCATAGCACACCAATGTGCTGTGGCACACCAGTTGAAAATCACTGATATATGTCAACAACAGTCAAACTGAGAATAAAATCAAAGAAGCAATATCTTTCATAGTAGCAACAAAGAAAAATAAAATACCTAAGATATATTTAACTAAGGAGAGTAGGTGAAAGATCTCTATAGGAAGAACTATGAAACACTGTGGAAAGAAATCACAGAACATATAAACAGATGGAAAAACATAAAATGTTCATGGATCAGCAGAATCAATATTGTTAAAATGGCTATACTACACAAAGTGATTACAGATTCAGTAAAATCCCCATTAAAATATCAATGTCATTTTTCACAGATCTAGAAAAAAATAGTTCTATGCTTTTTATGGAACCAGAAAAGACCTGGAATAACCAATGTAACCTTACATAATAAGAACAAATTGGGAGGCATCACTTTACTGGATGTCAAACTATACTACAAGGATATAGTAACCCAAACAGCATGGTACTGGCACAAAAACATAGAACTATGGGTCAGAACAGAGAACCCAGAGATTAAACCATTTTCATATTTCCATCTGATCTTTGACAGAATAGACAAAAAGTACACTGGAGGAAAAAAAAAATCTCTATTCAGTAAATGGAGCTGGGAAGACTGGATAGCCACATATAAAAGACTAAAACAGGATCCACACCTCTTGGTGCTCACAAAAATTAATCCATGATAGATAAAACACTTAACCCTATGGCATAAAACTATAAAAGTTCTAAAAGAAAACGTTGGAAAAACTCTCATAGATATTGGCCTAGGAAAAGAATTTATGGAGAAGACTCCAAAAGAAATCACAGCAACAGGCTGGGTGCGGTGGCTCATGCCTATAATCTTAGCATTCTGGGAGACCGAGGCAGGTGGATTACTTGAGCTCAGGAGTTGGAGACCAGTCTGAGCAATAGCAAGACCCTGTCTCTATTAAAAATAGAAAAACGGAGGCAAGAGCATTGCTTGAGCCCAAGAGCTTGAGTTTGCTGTGACCTACAATGCCACAGCACTCTAGTCAGAGTGCCAGAGTGAGACTCTGTCTCAAAAACAAACAAGGGGTATATGGGGGGATTTGCAGGAGCCTCACCTAATGAGCATGATGCAGTGGTACATTTCAAAAATATTAAGAAATGAGTATAATTGTAATGGATATGTTAGTTCAATGTAAGCATTTCACATTGTATATCAAAGCAGTACACTGAACCCCATAAATACATCAATGTACAAAAAAAAAAAAAAAGTACAATGTACACAAAAAAAAAGACAAAATAAAAAAACAAAAAAAACATTGGCAACAACAAAAATAGATGGGGCTTGAGCAAATTAAAAGGTTTCCTGTACAGTTAAGGACATGATAAATAGATTCAATAGACAATCTACAGAATGAGATAAAATATTTGGATGTTATACATTTGATAAATTACTGATAACTATAACCTACAAATTACTCAAATCAGGATTAAAAAAATCAAATAACCCCATTAAAAAGTGGGGAAAGGGTCAGGCATGGTGGCTACACCTCTAATCATAACTCTCTAGGATACTGAGGCACATGGACCGCTTGTGTTCAGAGGCTGAAGACCAGCCTGAGCAAGGTCATTTATACTAAAACGATGGGAATTATTTCTATTAAAGAATGGTCCCAGCTACTCGGGAGCTGAGAGTTTGAGGTTTCTGTGAGCTATAATGATACTGTGGCACTCTGCCCATGGTGACAGAGTGAGACTCTGTCTAAAAAAAGTCAATAACAACAAAAAGTGGAAAAGATATAAACAGAAACTTTTCAAATAAAGATAGTCTAATGGCCAAAAAACATAAGAGAAAATACTCAATATCTCTAATCGTCAAGGAAATGCAAATCAAAACCACAAGGAGATATCACCCGACTCTAGTGAAAATGATTCTTATTACAAAGTCCTAAGACAACATGTGTTGACACAGGTGCATAGAGAAAGGAGCTATAATAATTTGTTGCATGACCGGAGACACGATAGAAGAGCAGCTTTGCCATGGGTGCAAGCTCACTTCTGCAATTATTAAGGGTAAATAAGAAACAGACTACATCGCATGGGATGGTGTGTAGGAAAGGATCTTTATTCTTGACCACCTTATATACACTGGTGGTCACCACACTTAATCTATGATCTCTAACTCTTTCTATCTAAACTTAACTTGTGGGGAGACACCAAGTCTACAAATCAGCACAATCTTCTGCTTTTTCATTCTTCTCAGACATGCATTAACTTTTAAGCAAGGTATCTAAATAAAAATCACAAAGAACTCCTGGGAAAGAAGGGGAAATAAAATCCCTCAAGCACACACTTAGTTTGCCTCATAATGGAGTAATGACTGTTCTTCCACAAGGCAGAGACCTTTAGGCTCCAAAGGCAATGTGTTTTCAACACCTGTCAACCTCTGGCCCATACCTCCAGAGAAGAGATTGTTAGTCTCTGACCACATGGGCTTAATGGGAGCATAACATCAGAGAAACTATTCCTGATTTTTTTTTTACTTCTGAACAAACAGGCTTTGAGTATGCCTCAGGGGGAGCCCAGTTCTCCTTTTGCCTTTATATTAGCAAAAGCCATTTTTAACCCATTATAGAATTGCCTCATGTGGCTTATGTGGGACAGTTTAACCCACAATAATTGCAGTTATCTATGCAATTAGACATGCAAAAAGCTATGCGAAAAGCTATGATAACCATTGCAGTTGGTGACACTGCAAACTAGTAAAAATAAAAGAATGGTCAACATCACTAATCATCAAGGAAATGCAAATTAAAACTATAATGAGATGCCACTTGACCCCATCCAAATGGCCATTATTAGAAAGTTGAAAACATAATAGATGCTGGCTTAGATACAGAGAGAAAGGAATGCTCATAAGCTCTTGATAGCAAGGAAAATTTATACAACCTCTATGAAAAAACAGTATGGAGATTTCTCAAAGGAATATATGTGGTCCTACCATTTGAGCCATAAATTCTACTGCTGGGTAGACAAAGTCATTTGTTCAAAAAACCACTTGGACTTGAGTGTTTATTGCAGCACAATTCACAATCACAAAGATGTGGAATTAGCCTCAGTTTCCTTCAATTCATGACTAGTTAAAGAAAATGTGATATTTATACAAACATACATACACATACCATGAAGTACTACTCACTCATAAAAAGGAATGACATAAGGTCATTTTCAACAACATGGAGGGAACTGGAAACTATTATTCTAAGTGAAGTATCTCAGGAATAGAAAACCAAACATAATACATTGTCACTAATAAGTGGAGCTAATAGATAGGTACACATTGGCACAAAGTGATATAAAGGACATGAGAAACCAAGAATTGGGGAAGGTGGATATAGGATAAAAGTTTACCTACTGAGTATAATGAACAGTATTCTGATGATGAGCATACTCAAAGCCCTAACTTAAGCATTATACAAGATAGCCATATAATAAAAATACTTGTAGCACCTTAATTAATCTTCTGGAATTAAAAAAAGAAAAGGTAATCAAAGAAGCATTTCACAATGAGGATATCCAAATACTCTAAACATGAAAATCTATCAAATTCAATAGTTCAGTAGTCTTCAAAGTAAAGCCATGCTAAGATAACATAACTTATCACCAGAATGGTTTGAACAGACTGAAAATAAAAATTCCAGTCTTATGCCATGTAAAGATATTTTGGTAAAAGACAGACTACATGTACAAGTATGTTCCCATAAGACTGTAATACCACATGAATATTAATGCAAAAATATTCAACAAGATCCTAACGACCAGAATACAGCAATACATCAAACAAATTATACACCATGACCAAGTGGGTTTTATCCCAGGGTCTCAAGGCTGGTTCAATATACGTAAATCTATAAATATAATTCAGCACATAAACAAATTAAAATACAAAGACTATATGATTCTCTCAATTGAGGCAGAAAAAACTTTTGATAATATCCAGCATCCTTCATGATCAGAAAACTTAAAAAAAATTGGTATAGAAGGGACATTTCTTAAACCAATGGAGGCTATCTACAACAAACCCACAGCCAATATCATATTGAATGGAATTAAATTGAAATCATTTCTACTCAGATCAGGAACAGGCAAGGTTGCCCATTGTCTCCACTGCTCTTTAACATTGTAATGAAATTTTTAGCCATCACAATTGGGGAAGAAAAGGCGATCAAGAGTATCCATATAGGGTCAGAAGAGATCAAACTTTCACTCTTTGCAGATGATATGACTGTATATCTGGAAAACACCAGAGATTCTACTACAAAACTCTGAGAAGAGATCAAGGAATATAGCAGCAGATCAGGTTACAAAATCAACACTCATAAATCTATAACCTTTATATATACCAACAATAGTCAAGCTGAGAAAACACTCAAGGGCTCTATTCCATTCACAGTAGTGCCAAAGAAGATGAAATATTTGGTAGTATACCTAACAAAGGATGTGAAAAAATTCTATAAAGAGAACTATGAAACTGTAAGAAAAGAAAAAGCTAAAGATGTTAACAAATGGAAAAACATACCATGCTCATGGCTGGGAACAATCAACATTGTTAAAATGTCCATACTACCCAAAGCAATATACAATTTTAATGCAATCCCTATTAAAGGACCACTGTCATATTTTAAAGATCTTGAAAAAATAACACTTTGTTTCGTATGGAATCAGAAAAAACCTCGAATAGCCAAGACATTTCTCAGAAACAAAAGCAAAGCAGGAGGAATCACGCTACCAGACCTCAGAATATACTACAAATTGATAGTGATCAAAACAGCATGGCACTGGCACAAAAGCAGAGATGTAGATGTATGGAACAGAATAGAGAACCAAGAGATGAACCCATCTACTTACCATTATTTGATCTTTGACAAGGCAATTAAAAATATTCAGTGGGGAAAAGATTCCCTATTTAACAAATGGTGCTGGGTGAACTGGCTGGTGACCTGTAGAAGACTGAAACTGGACCTGTACCTTTCACCATTAACTAAGATAGCCTCTCACTAGATTGAAGATTTAAACATAAGACATGAAAATAGTAGAAGAAAGTGCAGGGAAAACTCTTGAAGAAATTGGCCTGGGTGAATATTTTATCAGGAGGATTCCCCAGGCAATTTAAGCAGCATCAAAAATACAATACTGGGACCTGATTAAACTAAAAAGCATCTGCACAGCCAAGAACACAGTAAGTAAAGCAAGCATACAGCCCTCAGAATGGGAGAATATATTTGCAATTTATGTCTCCAACAAAGGTTTAATAACCAGAATCCACAGAGAATTCGAACATACTAGCAAGAAAAGAACAAGTGCTCCCATCTCAGGGTGGGCAAGAGACTTGAAGAGAAACGTCTCTAAAGAAGACAGGAACATGGCCTACAGATACATAAAAAAAATGCTCATCATCCTTAATCATCAGAGAAACGCAAATCAAAACTACTTTGAGATATCATCTACTCTAGTCAGAGTAGCCCACATCACAAAATCCCAAAACCAGAGATGTTGGCGTAGATGTCAGAAAAGGGAACACATCTACACTGCTGGTGGCAATGCAAACTAATATGTTCCTTTTGGAAAGATGTTTGGAAAACGCTTAGAGATCTAAAAATAGACCTGCCATTTGATCCTACAATTCCTCTACTAGGTATATATCCAGAAGACCAAAAATCACATTATAACAAAGATATGTGTGCCAGAATTTTTATTATACCCCAATTCATAATTTTTAAGTCATGGAAGAAGCCTAAGTGCCTATCCACCCATGAATGGATCAATAAATTGTGGTATATGTACACCATGGACTGTTATGCAGCCTTAAAGAAAGATGAAGACTTTACCTCTTTCATGTTTACATCAATGAAGCTGGAACATATTCTTCTTTGCAAAGTATCACAAGAATGGAAGAAAATGTATCCAAAGTATCAAGTATACTCAGCCTTACTATGAAACTAATTTATAGCTTTCATCTTACAAGGGTACATGTGAAATTTACTAAATGTAGACTATAAATGTCACAATAACTAAGAAAATGCCATGAAGGCTTGTTAACCGGTTTGAAATATTTCAAATTTTATATAAAACCAGCACATTGTACCCCATGATTGCATTAATGTACGCAGCTATGATTTAATTAAAAAAAAAAAAAAAAAAAGACTATTCATACTCAGGAAACACTGAAGAAAGACTTTCCTCTATCTACCTAAAATCTGAAGAAGCTGAGGGCCTCCTTATCACACGCTAATAGGCCAGGCTCCAAGGTCATTTGAAGCACAATACCTGTCCCTCAGGTTAATTTACAAATCAATCTGTTTCCCTTTATCTGCCACCTCCCCCCCCCCCAGCAACCACTTATAGCACCTAATACTTTACAAATTCACTCCCCCTTTCCTTCTAAAAGGCATCTTTAAAAGTCACTGTTCATCTCCAAAACTTTTAAGAAATCATTCTTGTGGTTCCCCCATGATCATGGTGTTTGGAAATAAACCTTTCTCTTATTCATCTATCAAAAACAAAAAAACAAAAAAACTGTAATACCATATTTTTACTATATTTTTTCTATGTTTTTAAAAATTTATTTATTTTTTATTGTTAAATCATAGCTGTGTACATTAGTGCAATCAAGTGGTACAATGTGCTGGTTTCATAAACAATCTGAAATATTCTCATCGAACTGTTCAAAGTAGCCTTTGTGGCATTTTCTTAGTTATTGTATGTAGACATTTGTATTCTGCCTTTATAAGTTTCACCTGTACCCATTCTAAGGTGCACAATAGATGTAGCCCCACCCATTACCCTCCCTCCACCCTAACATCCCCCCTCCATTCCCCTTCCAAGGCCCCCTTTCCTCACAGTCTTGTGCTACAGTTTGGTTATAGCCTTCATGTGAAAGCAACAATTTAGTTTCATAGTAGAGCTGAGTACATTGGATACTATTTCTTCCATTCCTGAGATACTTTGCTAAGAAGAATATGTTCCAGCTCCATCCATGTAAACATGAAAGAGGTAAAGTCTCCATCTTTCTTTAAGGCTGCATAATATTCCATGGTGTACAAGTACCACAATTTGCTAGTCCATTCGTGGGTTGATGGGCACTTGGGCTTCTTCCATGACTTAGCAATTATGAATTGGGCTGCAATAAACATTCTGGTACAGATGTCTTTGTTATATTGTGACTTTTGGTCTTCTGGGTATAAA
>CAUYPK010040080.1:0-22729 GCA_963574355.1 Loris lydekkerianus | reverse complement strand
ACACACCCGGATTCAGCAACAGGGCTGGGTGTGGTGCGCATGGTTCTCAGTGCCTGGCACCCAGTGACTTTGGCACAGAGAACCCAAGGCTCTAGCAGTCTCTGGCCAGGAGAAGGGCTCTGAGCAGAGGCAGGGAGGGCTCCAGAGAGCATGCAGCTACCAGAGTCCCTGGTCAGATGGATGAGCTAGTGTGGAGGGTGGGAGGACACAGGAGGGGAGATGCCGTGTTGCCTGGCTCCCGCAGTTCCTGGTCAGGGTTGTGGAGCCCTGGTTGGTGCGGGTCACCGGTTTGGGGTCGCTGCACACCTCTTATGGAGGTCTGGGTGGTGCCAAGCCCAGGAATTTGAGGTTGCTTTGAGCTGTGACGTCAGGGCACTCTACCCAAGGCAACAGCCTAAGGGTCCAGTGTGCCAAAACCGTCTCACTCTACTCCTAAGGATTAGGGCTGTGAGGCAGTTCAGTCCCCGTCTTTAAGCTGCTCAGTCACTAGGTTACTTTGTCCCACCCGTTTCTTGCTCTGGGACCTGAGGGTGGAGCTTGCCGGAGCTGTTTTTTCACACAATGGCTTTCACTGAGCCCAGCTTAGTGGCTCATTTTGGGGCCCCAGACAATGTCCAAAGTTCTCCACACTTTTGCTCAAGCTCTCCCCAAGACAGCTCAACTGAGCGCCAAGTCCAAAAACGCCAAAAAAGTTCACAGGTAAGGCCTTTCCAGTTTGCAGTCTCACTGCTGCTTGTACTCATGGTTGCCGGTGTGATTAGGTTGATGGAACACATGCAGCCACTTGCCAGTTTTCCACTGTTTTTGTCCTCCTCCTGGGGTCCAGAAGTCCCTTGCTGGCTTCCTGTATTCTCAAAGGGATGTTCATAGGCAGATCCCACCAGCCAGAGATGTCTGGAGTCTTGTCTCCCCAGACTCGCCGTGCCCAGTTGCAGGGAAGCTGTTACTCAGCCGCCATCTTTAATCCGTTTTCTGTTATTGATTTTTGATTAGTACTTTCACCATTATTATTACCCACAACTAGATTTTATATTCATAGCTCACCAGGACTACATAAAAGTGCCTATTTTCCATAAATGCAGTTAGCATTAGATATTCTTAAAGTAGTTTTTGACTATTTACCAAAGAATAAGAAATTCTCTTAAAATTGTTTTCACTAGTCTTTTTTTGTCTCATGATAAAATTGAACATCTATTTTTTTCTTTTTAAAATTTTCCTTTTTTACTTCTTTTGTCTTTTGAATTTCAGTTTCATTGAAATGACAGCTTATGCTACTTGTCTAGATTTGTTGGATTCTCTTAATAGGTTTGTTTCTTATGGTTCAATTATGCATTTTCTCATGCCTATTCATATCAGTGTATGTAATCTTTCTTTATACTGCAAATGTTAAAAGTTTTTAATATTTTAAACCTCAAAATATTAAGGGTATAAAAATATTTTGTTGCATGACTATCTACAATGCTTTAGTCAAGGCTGTAAGTGTGCCCATCCCTTGAATGGTGTTCATTATACCTGTTAGGTAGGGTTTTACTCCCCCCACTTTCTTTTCCCCCTTGTTGATTTCCAATGAATTTTACCCTTTTTTGTTTCCATGTGTGCCTGTCAATTCTAAATTATTAGAGAATACAAGTTGTATTTGTTTCTCCATTCTTGAGATACTTAGTTTTCAATATTTTTATGTATTTTTATCATTGAGTTCCTCTTGCCCTGTCCCTGCATTTTGAATTTGCACTTGGTGTTCTTTTATTCACACCGTTTAGTTTTTATGTTTTAAATCTGCCAATTTTTTCCAATTGTATCTTGAAGTGTTCAGTTACTTAATTCATCAGTAATGTTTTGTATTTCAGGTATGATATAATGACTTATCAAGTAGAGAATTTTTATGTATAGACATTCTAAATATTTCATGGGTATGAGATGAATTTGCACAAAAACTATTTCAAGAAGGACTAAAAAGATTGTTGTTTTCATTTTTTTTATGAATTAAAGAATTGGATTTATGCAAGAACATTTCTAGCTCCTCAATAAAAAGATCAGTTGACATCCATTATGGGTTTGCCAAGATGTGAAATATCAAAAGAGATCATATATGCTACATCTTCCTACATAAGTTTCACACATAATTCTTTCATGAAAAAAAGTTAAGCAAGTTAAAACTTTCACAAATTCTGATCTTTTAGACGAATTCCTTAGCTATTCATTACCATGGAAATGAAATCTGGAATTTGGCAACTTTTGGTCATCAGTTTCCCTATAAATAATTGGTAAGGGCAGATATTTAAAATAATGTTGATTAGAAATAAATTTCATAAACATGTGTCTAGATGGGTTGGTGCCCCTAGAACAGCGGTTATGGTGGCAGACACATGCACCGAACATCTCAGGTTGAAGCCCAGCCTGGGCCAGCTAAACAACAATGACACCTGCAACAACAAAAAAATCCAGGCGTTGTGGTGGACACCTGTCATCCTAACTACTTGGGATGCTGAGGCAAGAGAATCGCTTAAGCCCAAAAGTTTGAGGTTGCTGTGAGCTATGATGCCATAGCACTCTCCTCAGGGTGACATAGTGAGACTACATCTCAAAAAAAAAAAAAAAAAAAAAAAAAAAGTTTGGGTAATTAGTCAATATTTCAATATTTTATGTCCAGATTTTATATTTGACTTGTTTTTCTTTATGTATGTATTCACTTAAGGCAGTAGGAGTGTATATAATGGTGGACTCTTCACTGATAATGAAGCTTAGACATAATTCAGGATAAATTGTTCTTTTTTACATAATTTGTTTTAGAGGGACATATTTTTGAGTCTGAATTGCCCGTAGGTCTTTAGTAACCATGACCCAAGCAGAGGTGTACAAAGTGCTTGCAGCTTGGATGGGGCTTGTTCTCTTGTTGCTTTTGAGAACTCCGTATTAACAACCCCAGACTAGATGGAAGGATGACAGGACACATGCAGGCAAGTCATCCCTTCACTTAGCTGACACTGTGCCAAATCACCAGACACGTGTAAGGCTAGTTTGGAACATCCTACCCCAGTCCAGTAGTCCTAGATAAGAAAAGATCACCCTAGTCAATCAATAGACTAGTGAGAAATAATAAATATTTGTTGTTTTAAGTCACTAAGTTTCGGGATGGCCTGGTTTGCACCAAGAGCTAATACAATGTTGTTACTAATGGAGTGCCTATCATTTTCTAGATACTATGCAATGTCTGGATAGCTTATGAAAAATAGTGCAGAAAGTTAAGGTTTGCTTTATTTGAGACTATTTCTGGGAAATAAAGAAGCCATTTTTCTCTACATGTGACAACCTTGCTTGTTTCTTTATTAATGACTGAATACTAGTCCACTGTATATACGTATATTATCCAATGCTTTCTTTATCCATGGATGGAAATTTAGGTAGATTCTACACCACATCTATTTTCCACAGTCTGTGATAAACATAGGAGTATAGACATTTCTCAGACATGGATTTGGTTTCCCTTGGATATAGCTGCAGCAGGGAGACGGTTGGATCATGTTAGTTCTCTTTTAATCTTTTAGGATCTTCTGTCGTGTTTTACATAATAGCTGCTCTAACTTACATCCTCCCAGACATTGTGCAAGGGTTTTCTTTTCTCCACTTTCTCATCAACACTTGCTATCATTTGTCTTTTTAATGAAAGCCATTCTAACTGGAGTGAGGTTAACAACTCATTGTGGTTTTTACTTGCATTTCCCTAATGATTGGACATGAGGATTTTTGATGGACCTGGAAGATATGTTAAGTGAAATAATCCACAGAAAAACAAATTCAACGTGTTATCACTCCTATATGGAATCAAAAAAATGAACTCCATAAAAATAAAGGGGTTCATTATAGTGATTCTATTCTAGTCTGGATGTTGACCAAGAGATGTTGGCCAAAGGATATGTAACTAAAATTCAAGAGAAGGAAAAAAGCATGAGATTCGTTGCATGGCAAGGGGGCTATCGTTAATTGTGATACATTGTATTCTTGAAAATGCAAATGTAAATTCTCTTACCATGAAAATAATAATTATGTGAGGTAATGAATTTGTTAATTAGCTAGATTTAACCATTCCACTAAACATATACACTTCTACAAAACATCATATTGTGACTGTTAATTACATACAGTATTATCTACCAATTAAAAATATTAACAAAATTTAAAATAGGTTTTTCTTGAATCTTCTATATCCTAGTGAACTAAAATAAAGATTTAATAGTTTCCCAATTATAATTTTTTTTTTTTTTTTTTTTGAGATAGAGTCTCACTTTGTTACCTTCTCTAGAGTGCCATGGCATCATGGCTCATGGCAACCTCAAACTCTTGGGCTCAAGCAATTCTCTTGCCTAAGCACCCTGAGTAGCTGGGACTATAGTTACCCACCGTAATGCCCAGCTATTTTTTTAGAGATGGAGTCTAGCTCTTGCTCAGGCTGGACTCTAACCTGTGAGCTCAGGAAATGCACCAGCCTCTGCTTCCCAGAGTGCTAAGATTATAGGGTGAGCCATCACACATGGCCCTCAATTATAAATTTAAAAATATTATACATATTAGGTACTTCAAAATTTAATACTCAAGATAAAGGTAATAGTTAAATGCATTAATATGAGTATAATCAATCAAAAATTGTTTGACAAGGTACGTACACACACACACAAAAAAAAAAAACACCAGGTGAATACACTAGCAGCATGGTGTTTCCTTCAGGTAATTAGAAAATTGATCTTGACTTCTTTTGTTCAATGAGGAATTCAGTAAAACTGTAAATAAGTAAGCATATATTTTTGTAATTGAAAAAAAGAAAAAAAAATGTTTCTAGACACTCCTTGCCAGTTTTCTTACATATTTAGACTAAATGTTACAATTTGAGAAGCATTTCCAGGAATCCTGTATCTTCCTTCCATCCTGCTTCTGCTGGTAGATGAGCATAACCATCCTGCGATGCTCATTCTGAAATGCTTGACTTCTGCCGCCCCCTCCCAACCTTCTTATTTTTATTTGTTTATTCTTATGCTTCGTTCTCATCTATTCTTTAGCTTTATATTCTCTTCTCTTTCTTGCATTTCTTCTCTTTTACTTCCATATCCACGTTATATTCAATTTCCTCCATACATATGTACATGTCAAGCATGATTAACGAGGAAGATCCAAGTTGACCATGCAAGATTTTAGTTATTACATAACAAACAAATAACAGAAAAATTAAACAAAAGTAGCATTTTCACTAATTGTATGGAAACAATGTTATTGGAGACCTAATTTTGACTGCACGCTGTACTTTGCCCATTTTGTCATTTAACTCACACCACAAATACGCTAGCTATATGTTTGCATCTGCATTTATCAATGAGAAAAATGATTACCCGTGAGATTTGATAAAGTCACATATTTCACATAGGTAAGTAATTATATTTGATATATTGGTTTTGAAACTTCATGTAAAAATATCTAAGTTATATACATATTCCCTTATTTGAACAAGTCTAGAGTGAGCCAGTTCCAGTGTGAGATTAGCAGCTCTGTGCCAATGTCAAAGTCAAGCTGGGGACAACCCTGTGTAATGCCTTTCTCAGTTGTTGGGTGTCTCACTCAGACTTGTGGCCCACCAAGTCAGGTTACCCCTAGATTTCCATTAACAGGTCCTGATTTCAGAGACAGGAAACATTAGGATCCTTGGATGACAAGAGTGTGTTCTCATTTTGATGATCTCTTTTTCATGATGGAGAAAACATTTCTTGGGTCCCAAGAGAAAACATCTTGCATTTTAACACTAGGGCATGTGGCTACTAGTGGGAAATGACTCTGGAAAACTGAAGCTTTGGCATTTTCTGTCTTAATCATGAGAAGCAGGCTTTGTAAGCCTAGAGAAATTCAGAGAAGAGTTATTGCACAGGCACCTGCATTCCCTGCCATGGGATTAGAACAGAAATTTCAAATTAAAGTTTTCTAATTTTATAGGCCATACTATGTATGTCAGAATAAATATTCAACACTAGATTATTTGAGGGTATTTTTAATAATGTCAACATTATTATTATTATTATTATTATATTACAGTTCAAAATATATATCCTTCAACATTCCAGAGGTCTGCATAGTGGCAAATGTGTTTGATCTTTATAATTGATGATTAAATATATATTGAACATTTGAACTACACTTTTTATCTCAGTTCAGTTTACAATTTCCAAAATGTAGAAACAAACTAAATGTCCACAAACTGAGGAATGGATAATTAAATACAAATTTATAAGTAAAATCAGTTACAAATGTGATTTAATTTCACTTCGTCCAATCCCACTAGCACTAGTGTTTGTTTCTTCCTGAAAACGTTTCTATGTCTGAATGTTACTCACAAACAAACAAACAAAAAAACTGTAAAGAATTACAGCCAGAATCCCTGTGTGCACACTCACATCAGACAGAGCCATTCTTTCGCCCTTAATCCTGCAAAGGGTTCCCGTGTTATTTGGGGTAAAATCCCACATTCTTATGGGGGCTTACAAGGTCTCCTCCAAACTGAGATTCTCCATTAGGACTCTGGAATCTCCTTCCTGTGGCTGACTCCTCTACATTCCCAAGGTCTTTTTGCTCACCGTAGGCATCCTTGATAAGTCACTGCCTTGGGACATTTCCTGGGAAGCTCTTCTATGATATAAGTGCACTGTTTATCTTCTCATTCTCCTCAGGTCTTAACTGAAATGTTACTCTCTCTGTGAAACCTTCTATGACCACCTGTACAAACCCAGCCAGTTACCAATGACTCCTTATCCTTAGTTTTCTGCTTTGATTTACTTCATTCCTCTCAGTACTTCCTAACATACTAAACATTTTAGTTGTTTATTTTGTTAATAGTCTTTTCCTCTCACTAAAAGACAACCTCCATGACTTACTCACTTCTTAGCAGCCAGAAGAAGCCTTGAAATATAGTAAGTGCTCAGTAAAAATGTATGGCATTGTTAATGTAATCAGCAACAATAGCAACAACAATTTCAAGATAGACAGGTTTTCAAGAAGAAAATCTGTTTAGCTGAACTAACTTGAAATTCAAAGCATGGAAATCACTGGCATCAAACATGTGATGAAGAAAGTGGTGAAAAATATCCACAACCAAAAGCTTCTAAGTCTTCCTATCTCCTTCTATCGTGATGATAAAGAAGTTTTACTCCTTAGAGGTAACAGGTGGATTCATGCATTTTTTTTTTCCCTTTGCATCAAAGTATTTCAAAATCACCATTGTATATGGTTCAGATAAAAATTCATTATATGCAGCAATTCACTGAATTTGTTCAAACATAAACACACACACATAAGTTTATAATTTCCTGGATAACAAGAATTTTCTATGTTTGTATAAATATCCTGGGATTCAGAAAAGCATAGTCCTAGTGGACAGTCATATAATATTCTACAGAAAAGGTCCATACAGTACTGATGCTGAGGTCTCTAAAATTACCCTAGTTCCTGTCCTGAGTCATGATTGAATAAGTTTCTTCCCTATATACATCATTTTTCTTCTAAATCATGTATCAATTTTATTTTTATTTATTTATTTATTTTTTAGAGACAGAGTCTCATTTTGTCACCCTTGGTAGAGTGTCATGGCATCACCGCTCACAGAAACCTCCAGCTCTTGGGCTTACATGATTGTCTTGCTTCATCCTACTGAGTAGCTGGGACTATGGGCAACCGCCCCAACACTCAAGCTATTTTTTTGTTGCAGTTTGGTCAGGGCAGGTTTGAACCTGCCAACCTCAGTATATGGGGCTGGCACCCTACTCACTGAACCACAGGCACCATCCCATGTATCATTTTTAATCAGTGTTATATTACCATCAAAAAATCCCTACCTTATTTACAAGGGTTATTGTAGAAAATATTGTGCTTTCTTTCCCCGTGAATTTAACTCTTTCTGTGCAGCATATACAATGACTTAGCACTAGGAATTAGGTTGCTGTAGATTGAAGAGAGGTGGAATGTGGTGCAAAGTCAGTAAAAATAACAAGAAACCTCATAAAGAAATGTTTTGGAAATCACACAGAATAACTAATCTAATCTTAAATGTAAGTTTTCCTATTTTTTGTCATTCTTTAGTTTCTTATTACCTGTTTCTCTCCTGAAACAAACCATTCACTTATGCTACAGAAAATACTTTTGTTTGGAAATTTTCCTTAAACTTAAAATACCTCATGATATTATCTGTCTGTGGGTGAACATTAGGGAAGTTAGGATTAAGGGAATAGAGTTAAACTGATATAATGATGAAATGAAATGATTGTATGAAGGTTTGGTCATCAGGGTCAGGTAAGCAGGGTAATGGGAGAGGACATGAGCTAACACAAAGAGAATTCTATAGGGGCTTCATGAGACAGTTTGGAATGAACATCAAAGGACTTTAGGAAAACGGCACTGGCTGATGTCAGGGAGGGCTTCAGGAAAAAAGGTCTGTAAGGGCCTGGCTGAAGCCAGAAAGGACCCCAGGACAAAGGTCCATAAGGGTATGGCTGGGGCCTGATAGGGCTTTGGAAGCCATTTGAAGATTGGCATGTCCAGCTTGGCATGAAAATTGGCATGTCCAGTCATTGGCATGACTCATTGAGCAAGAAAGGCTAGTTCCTATGGATGTGAGAAAAGAGGACTCAGCTTTTCTCTCCCTGGCTCCTGATATGACTGAGACGTCAACTAATCTGCCCCACAGGAACACAGAAGATTAACTAGTTGGCATCTAGCTCCAAAGTCCAGGTTTCCTTTTCCTTTGTTTTCTGTAATCCTGTTAGTGATTAATAAATATCTTAAGAAATTAAAGTGATGAAAATAGCCAAAGTGTTATAGGGTGGGTAATGGAGAACTAGGGCATGAGAAATCGCAAGGATGACATATGTTGTTGTTGTTATAAACACCCATTTGCTGATCAAGAGAAGTAAGGGAAACTGATTGAATTTGAAGTTTGGGGTTGTCACTGTCTCTTGCATAAAGGGGGTCGGCCCCTCCATCCACTCTTTAAATTCTATTCTATTCCTATTGTCTTTATTTGCATCATTTCCTGCCAAGGTCTCACCCCAGGGGCAGGGTCTCTTAAAACCTGTGGAACTGATGGCAATAGATTGAGGAAAAATAAAGTTAGAAGCTGTGAGAGACAAAGAGACAGGACACACAGGGTGGAATTTTCAAAGGCGGGAAACCCAGGGGACCACGGCTAGCTTGTGGGCTTCACAGCAGTGGCTCTGAGTGTTTGTTCCACTCAGATTTTATTTTCCTCATTAGCACAGAGCGTAAGCTGAGAAAGGGAACAAAAAGGTTATCTATTTCTCCGAGTAAGCATATCAGGTCCTATTATTTCTAAAATCATTGACTTTAAGGGTCTGAGCAGCCTTGAGAAATACAAAACCTGAAACCTCCTGTCTGAGGTCACACACACAGATTCCTTGGGGGGGTTAATCCCACTAGTTCACTATGGAGTAAAACTCCCCTGGCATCAATCTCCTCTGAAGGATAGGTAGAACAGAAGAATTTTCTTCTGATCTCCACCACAGAGGTGTCTTCCTCTGTGATAAGGGATAGAAGCTCTCCTACCCACATTTCAGGGCTCAAGCTGTTCCCTTGATCTCTGTACTGGCCAAATACAAATCTGCACAATGGGTATTTGCTTTGACTGCTAACTGGGCAGGCAACGGCCTGGTTAGTGTTCTTGCCAGGCTTGCACACAGTTTCCTCTGCAGCCATTGTTTCCTCAGAGTGTTCACAGACCCAGTAGGGGTGTTTGCAAGCTGTATGCCCTACAGGCAAGGCTTCTAGGAAAAGTAGGAAATTATTCCAGATAAGGAATTTAGCAGCTGATTTAAAAGTAAACTAGCTAACCTGCTTTTATTTCACCTTGACCAGCTTAATTCTCTGTTTTCTTTTTTTGGAGGTTGTTTTCCTTTGCCAAAAGTGGGGTCTTCAGTCCCTATTCTGCCTGCAGTTCCCTTGTCTCCACCGAGCATTGGGGACACTCATGGATTTTGTGGGGGCTGGCTCCCTACATCATTGTGAATCCTCTCTAGGGATGGTGCTCTTATTTCTACATTCTGCACACCCTAATTTTGGGGTGCAGGGTAGGTTTTTCTCTTCATTTCTAAATAATTGCAGTAATCATCCACCTTCCTTTGGAGATTTTTCCTGTGAATCCATCACTCCTGTTGGTTTTTTGGCTTCAATGATCATTTACTAACTAACTGAATGTTTGGTACATGGCAAAATTTGACCCTTCAAAAAATCCGTGAAGGCACCACATACGTATTCTGACCTGACCTGCTAGTTCCAAGGCCTTTTTATTTACATATATTTTAATTTTCATTCAACTACTGCCACTGACAACTATGACTACACTCTAGTTTTTCTTGGGTTGTAAAATAGCTTCTTATCTACAGCCCAAATTAGAAATCTATCTCTGTGCACAAGTTTTCTTTTTTTTATTGTGGTTAGTTATTAATTTTGCCACCACTCTGGTTCTATAATTTAATAGGTTCTACTTATTCATTGATTTCTCTGTTTTTCATGTATTCTTTTTCTCTGCTACCTTTCCGAGATTTGAAAATCTATCAAATCAAAATTTACATTGACAATATTATTTATTAAATTTCTAATGGCTTTCTATCATGCCTACAAAATGAAACTCTAGTTCAAAGGAGGATGCCTATTTATTGACTCTGATTGCTGTTTTTGAGCAAATATGAAAGCAATCATACAACTGAACACGTCAATACTACCCTTCAACTTGAGAAATAAAAAATAAAATCCTACCCCTAGTGTAGAGAAATAAAAATAAAATTCTAAATCCCAAGGGGATCCCAGAGAAATCTTAAAACTTAGTTCCCCCAAATAACAAAATGTAAGATTAAATGCCTACTTCTAACCCTCTCTTCCTAACTACCATTCAGCTTTCTTACAAATAAAAAGCAGCCCTTTAGAAAGTATAAATTCAACAAATGACATAGTATTGCTCCTCTTTTTTCATGATTTTGACAGGCCAACTGACCAGCATTCCTTCCTGACAAGAGACCACTGACCATGGAGTGGTTTTGACCAGTCCATGGAGACTGTATACAGAAGGTCATTATGTTGTCTATTGGACCTGTTGACATCAAGAGCTGAAAACCACCCTGGGATTATGACAATGCCTCCATTTTTTGAACATGTTCTATGAAGAAACATGAAGCTCAATGGCAAATGTGCATGTCTATCAATATGCACAGGCTGGAAACCCTAGAAAGAAAAACTGATCTGTTTTCCAATGTTATGGACCTTATCATTCTTCAGTTGACCGCCTCGATAACCAACTCATGACTACAATGTTCATATGAGTGCCCAATAGTACTTGTTTCATAATAACTTACCCTAATCACCTCCATCTCACTTTATCCGTAATTGCCATTTTAGATTATATTCTTTTAACCTCCTCATCCCCTCAAACTTTATACTTCTCTTTTTAGTCCAAGAACACTGACTCATTTATACTTAACTCACAAAATAGAAAACATCTCATGAGAATTTGTTTTAGAATACTTAATTACAGATGCTTTTGGACTTCTCATCTTTTACACATACTGGGGGATGAGGATAGCAGGCAGCATACACAGCATGAGTTAACAGTGCTCGTCTTCATCTTTCTTTAAGGCTGCATAATATTCCATGGTGTACATATACCACAATTTATTGATCCATTTGTGGATCGATAGGCACTTGGGCTTTACCTCTTTCATGTTTACATGAATGGAGCTGGAACATATTCTTCTTAGTAAAGTATCTCAAGAATTGAAGAAAAAGTATCCAATATACTCAGCCCTAATATGAAACTAATTTATAGCTTTCATATGAAAGCTATAACCCAATTATAACCTAAGAATATGGGGACAGGGAGGGGAGAGGAGGGAAGAGGATGGATGGAGGGAGGGTAATTGGTGGGATCACACCCACGGTGCATCTTACAAGGATACATGTGAAACTTACTAAATGTAGAATATAAATGTCTTAACACAATAACTAAGATAATGCCAGGAAGGCTCTGTTAACCAGTGTGATGAAAATATGTCAAATGGTCTATAAAATCAGTGTATGGTGCCCCATGATTGCATTAATTTACACAGCTATGTTTCAATAATAAATTTTTTTTAAAAAAGTTAATAACATAAGAAAGAGATTATAATTAATTACAAGAAATTTAAAATACATAAAATGAGGTGCAAGTTTAGATCCTACATTTAATATTTCAATGAACGAATTGGCTGTGTGTGATATTCTTGAGTCAAATTGGAAATGTTGAATATAATCTGTTTTAGATGAGATAAAATGTACTGAAGGAGAAAGTAGAAGCCTAAAAAACAGGTTGAGGAAGAGCATGTACAATATGATTTTGTAATGTTATAAAACTATAAAAGTGTGTGTGTGTATAAAAAAACCAAACAACAGAGCTCGTCTTCATGCATTATGCCTTATCTGTGTCTTATGGTACAATTCCTAAATTAATTTGTAATCTTTTTTTTCAGGGTAGAGTGCCATGGAGTCAGAGCTCACAGAAACCTCCAACTCTTGGGCTTAAGCAATTCTCTTGCCTCAGCCTACCAAGTACCTGGTACTACAGGTGTCTGCACAATGCCTGGCTATTTTGTTTATGGTTGTCATTGTTGTTTGGCAGACCCAGGCTGGATTCGAACCAACCAGCTCTGGTTTATTTGGCTGGTGCCTTAGCTGCTGGAGCTATAGGCACTGAGCCTAATATTTGTAATCCTAAAAGCAATAAAACTATTGTAATTTTAATAAAAAATATGGTCATTGGCTATAAGTGAAAATTTAAAATTATAAATCCCACATAAACTTATTCCAATAATTGCACTGGGGATAATTCTTTATAGTTTATTTAATAACCTTTCGTTTTTAACTCTGGTAACAGTGATTGGGCAGGTTCAACAACTTCAGTTGTCACCTGTTTGTTTATAAATAGAAAAATTCTTCTCCTTCAGCTACTTTAAAAAATGCATTTATAATGGTGATATATTAAGTGAATTTATAATAAGCATTAAGTCCTAACTTCTCTGTTCTCCCTTCATGAGCTTTTTCTCCTTCCCATTTCCTACCATCATTCCTATCAACCACACTCTTCCACCACTGGCATTGACTAACCTTATGGCATGCTGCTTATGGATTAATTTACCAAGTCATATGTCTGATTTCCGTAGTCTGAGTATTTCTATATCACATGCCCTGGCATTAAACTACATTTATTCAGTCGGGAGCATTAGTTTAATCTGCAAAAGATGCAGCAATTTGTCTGGAAATTCCAGCTGGCATAATGCAAACATCAGCACCAGGCAGATGATTTTTGATCCACACAGATGAAAGTAATCTTCTTTCTTATTATACTTATTTATGCTTTTCTTCTGTATTTTATTGCTTTGTTACCGCTATGCTTTAATACTGACATAATATGACAAAACTCTTTGTCTAGTAAAATTATCAGCTACTTTTTTGGGTAAAAAGTCAAATTCTGAGGGACATGAGGGGGAAAACTGACTTAAATTATCTTTTCCAAAAGGCTTTTAATGTGATTTTTATGCTACACTTCATAATTTAATTGCTTGAAAGCTTTATAAGCATTACCATTAACCACTGCTCTTAAGTGCTCTGTCTTCTTCTTATTCAAATTATTTTCATGATAAGGCCATTTATTCCATGGGGATAGGGTTGGTACCCTAAGAAATTCATTGCTAGATATTCACTCTTCATCACCTATAACAGAGTCTCTTAGCCTCAGAAGTATGGTCATTTAGGGCTGGACATTTTATGTCATGGTATCACTGTCCTGTGCATCATAGGACATGTAATAGCATCTCTCACACATATCTACCGGATATCTATAGCATCATTACCTCAGCATGACAAAGAAGAACGTCTGTGGCATTACCAACTGTCCTTTAGCAAAAGAGAGATCATAGTTTCAGGTTTACTGAGGGTACAAAGAATAGGTTACACTGATTTCATTTATTAGGTAAAGACCCCCTTACAATTGTGCCCTGCCCCAAGAGGTGTGCCATACACAAAACCTCCCCACCCCCCTTTCCACAATCACTTCTTTCTTGACACTTTTCCACTATCTTAGAATCTAATCACAAGCCTGGGGAGTGGATGCTTTCTTGATTCTGCTTGTAGGTATAAAATCATTACCAGATGACTCAATTCTTATTTTATTGAGGTCTTTAAAAGCTTATTTAATGACACATCAAGAGGTTGCAGTTGGCTGGTTAGCCAACCAGGTTGGGTTTTCAAATCTTTTGAGATTGTTTTTACACTTTGTATAACATGGGCTTTGAAGTGATCAAAAACAGGCAAAACCTCTAGGTAATCCTCTAGGACTTCATGACCAGACTTCGTTAAGCCAGATTTTCATGCCTTCTTTATTCATACATCCTTTATCTTTTGTTGTTGTTGCTTTTCTTTCTTTCTTTTTTTTAAAATTTCACATTGATATGAGGGTACAAATGTTTTGGTTACATTGTTTTCATTTCTAAGGTCAAGTTCAAGTTATAGTTCCATACATCCTTTTAGATGCATGTAGATAACTCTACTTGGAATCTTTTCTATTGGAAAAAAAATGTTCATTTAAAGATGAACATAGACGGGAGCTTTGTTCCATCCACACAACAGGATAAACAGTAGCAGATGCGTTTTCTCATATCCACTAGTTACCCTTTTTATTCCTTCATCAGATCTGATCTGACATAATCAGACCTACTTTCCTATTCTGCTAATGTCGGAAGATGTCTGCCATGCTTTATTGTTGTTGCTGTTGCTGTTGCTTCTTCCACAAGCCCTCAACTTGTTTGATAATTGCATGAAATGAAAATACATCATATAACAGGAACCGTTATGCTTTCTAGAAAGGATTTTCCAAGTGATCTCAAAAAGAAGATACTTTAGGAAAATGAAAAATGAATTATTTGCTTATCAATGTGATATGAAAATGATGTGCCTCTCATTCCATGACAAGAGATTAGTGACAATGCTGAGTACATGCTTTGTCCCTCAAACACAGTTGATCACTAGTTGTAGCAAGAAAGAACTGACTCAATTTGAAAAATGACAGCTGTTTTAGAACACACAAAGTTTATGGGAAGAGTGGACAGAGATGGTCAGTACTGTGGATGTTACAGGTTTATATAAAGGTCCTATAAATGATGGAAAAAATATTCTTATGGCTGATGGAAGTTTCAGTTGTGAACAGCTATATCCTTTACTCAGTGGATAAGGGGAGTGGAAAAAAATGCAGGCATACCTTTCTTTTGGAGAAATGATATCACTCAGCTTGTGAACGATCTAAGTAACAGAAATACAAGAAATAGAAGACCAATATCTTCTGATGATGAGAAAAGGCTAAATAGGAAGATGCATTACATAATTCAAAATGAAAAATAATCAACAGAGGATGGCATGGTTTTCAGCCAAAGACATGAGAAATGAGGAAGGAGAGAAACAATTGAAGCCTAGACTTCATCCAATCTTGGAGAACATTCAAGAAAAATCACACTCAAAAATAAACAAAAGTGCTTTAATTATTTTATATAACCTAACACAGATAGTAAAATCATCAGTTGAGTTCATATTTATGTTTTTCTTTTTTAAAACTGTAGGATAATTACAAATAATCCACCAACCTCTTTCCTGCCCCAAATAAATAAGAGCTGGGGAGTATATAGGTGGCAGAAAAATTGGATTGGCAGCCACGGCTTTTATTCTTTTAACATCTATAGTTCTGTTGGAAGGCACATTAAATGTGAGTGGGACATTATCCGTATTGGTGATTTAGGATGGCTCAAACTTTTAAGTCTTTGTAAGATTGAAAACCAGAAGAATGAAATTTCAAAGCTTGATCTCATAGGCTGCTGGAAATTTGGGGGCAACTGTATGTACTCATGATCAAATCTTCTCTCTTCGTAAAGTCAAAGCACCATTTAGTTGTTTGTCCCTGAGAAATCATTATTTTGTGTGTGTGAGTGTGAGCACATGCAATCCTTTTACCTTCTTCTGCTATCACCTTGGTTGAACAGAGATCTCAGGTTGAAGCTGCTCCAAACTCCAGGTCCTCCCCTCCTGCTCCACCTCTGGCCATTTTGAGGTTCCCCTCACCCTGCCTTCTGTCTTGGCATCTGAAGAAGCTTTTCTTCCTGTGGCCTCCACAGTCTGCTGACACCCTCTGTGGGAGGAGGTCCAAGGGGTCTCTGGGCAGCTCTGTTGTCATGCTCTTTAGGAATGACCATTAGCTTACAGCTTGCAGTGTACAAAACACTTTCAACCTTTTCCAAGTGATTTTCAAATAATTTTTGCTAAAATATCAGCTAGATTGCTAACTCTCACCTAAAGTGTAAGGGGAGAAATATGTCATTCTTTGTTGGCTGAAAATTCTTTTCTTATACACTCATGGTAAATTCAAAAAACCTGATTATTGTATTCTGGGAAATTGTTCAGAGCATGGACATTGTTACTGATTTCTAGAGTTACACTTTTAAGCATAAGTAATAGGATTAAAATTATTATTATATAGTAATAATATAAATAATAATTAAAACTATTATATAATGTGCGTATGTGTACATTTTCATACATATACACACATATATAATGGGCATATTATATTATATTTATACATACACACACATATATAATGGGCATCCTTATTTTTTCCTCAAAAATTTGAGCAAACATACATTCAATATACATGGCAAAATATTGTAATTATGTGGGAAAAAACTTTTTTTTGAGACAGTCTCATTATGACCCCCTCAGTAGAGTGCTATGGCGTCACAGCTCACAGCAACCTCAAACTCTTGGGTTAAAGCAATTCTCTTGCCTCAGATTCCCAAGTAGCTTGGGCTACAGGTGCCATCACAACACCCAATTATTTTTGTTGTTGTCATTTTTGATTTTTCAGCCCCAGGATGGGTTTGAACCTTGCCAGCCCTGGTACATGTGGTTAGCACCCTGACCACTGAGCTACTGATGCCAAGACAACCTTGGAAATTTTTATTGCTAGGTGAATATTCTTTGGAAAACCCAAAGGAAAATATGCCTACCTTCCCCCATTATTGGATTGCCATGTCAGGTTCTAATTTTTCCTAATCTAGTCCATTAGACCTCCATATATTTAATTCATACATAGATGCTCATGTCTTGAAATATAACACGTAAAAAATCAAGTACTTTGGGGAAGTATAATTTTGGTTTAATTTTAAAATTACTTTTCTGCTGCAATAATTCCTGTTTTCTTTCCTCCACTTATTTATATAAGCAAGTCCTCAGTCTTTCACATGCTCCAGATTTTTTATTTAGACCTTGCTATATTTCAGATGCTTTGCTAACTGCTGTAAGTAAATGGCAAAAAAGCAAAAACAAAAACAAAGATCTACCTTTCTGTTTTAAAATTTTTGTAGAGGATACTAATAAACCTGCATTACAGTATGGGATGATATGTAAGCTAGTAGGAATATAAAGGTGCAGGAAAGAAAAAAACAAATGAGAAAGGAAGAGAAATTGTATTTATTCACTTCTTTTGTTTGTATTTTTTTTTTTATTTCAAAACAAAATTTATGTCTAAACTTAGAAAGAAGGACAAATGGTGTGTAGACAAATAAGAAAACCAAAGCACATCATTCTAGCCCCAAGGGAGATCGTACCCTAAAGCTTAAAAATTACTTCAGGCAGAGTGCATTTTTTAAAATGAAAGAAGTTCAATATGGCTAGACCTGAAAGTGTACAAAAGGAAATGCAAGAAGGGGTGCCTGAAAATGTAAGAAGAACCAAATTACAGTGACATGTTTTACAGAGGAGAATTTGGATTTTATTTTGAGGATGAAGAACCATTTAAATTAAGTAGAAAGTATGTTAGAAATATAACTCTAACTGCTATCCAAAGTGAATTGTAGATGCAGGAAAACTACTAAAAATATAGTTTTGATGTTCCTTATTATAGAGCAATTCCAATAATCAGGACTTCCTGAGTTTACAAATTATTTTAACACACAGACCAAGGTTATGCTTTATTTTCTTTAATTTGAAGTGATGCTTTGAATAATCTTTCTTAAAAGGATCTAATGTTGATGGCACCATGTTAGTAGTGGATGAGCCCTTCCCTGTACCTGCTATTTCTTCTCGTTTGCAGGGCATTCACCACATACTACTCCAGGCCCATGTCTTGCCTCGTATGTTGTTCTAAATGTCAAGTGTAGGCCATAAGCAAAAGGGTCTTCTTTGTTAGACAGCACATTTTCCTGAGCTATGAATGAAATTCTCAAAGACAGTTTCAATAGAAATGAAGGCACCATTTTAATTTCCCTTTTGAATTATTTATCTAGGTTTTATATCATTTATATCTTACTTATTCCAAAACTGAAGTGGAGAAAAAAATTGCTTTTTTGTCTCTTTACAATTCCCGCAAATAATACTTTCCAATAAAATCTAAGCCGAACCATATAGAACTATATATACTTAAATAGTTGAGTTAATTTAACTTTTCTCTCTCTCTCACACACACATACAGAGTCCAAAAATTCCTTTAGATTAATCACATGACTGAAAATCTTCATATCTATTAACCGTCCTCCCTGTACCTAGATTGCTTAACAGATAAAAAGTCAGAAGACTTACTTATTTCTATTTGTTTTACAAAAGTAAACGAAATCTATTACTATAGAAAATATAAAATGTTCATTAATCATTAAAATACATAGTTTTGGAGGCAATGATTTTCTTAATTTTTCAAGATGAACTTTACTTTGGATTTCTGAATGTTTCATATAAAAAGTCCAACTTTTCAAAGACCAAAGTCACTTTCTCTATCCAAAGTAAAATGCACAACTTTCACATAAGTGCATTTAATTCTGAAAATGTAATTAGGAGAAGTTAATGAGAAGAAATTCAAATTAATTGCCTTAGCACTCCCCCCCCCCACTGTCCTTGAAAAGCCTTATTTTGATATTGATGACATTCATTTGAAGAATAATTACTACAATTTTAAACTGGTGTTAATTAACTTTTTTAAAAGCAAAAGGACTGTTTCTTAAATTTAGTATTTTTCCTGTTTGAAAGAAACGATTAAAATCCTAAATTTCTTAGCATATATGAATTGAAGCTTGATCCATATTTATTTGCTGCTTTATCTCTTTATAAACTTGTTTTTCTCTTGCTGTGTTTTTGCTATAGACGGTATAATGTGAGCAACATTTGAGAAAGTTTTGTTATTCTTACAACTGTAGTTTTATTTCTGCGGTCACTTTATTTGCCTGATAATTTGGGTAGCATTGTACACTTCTGAAATGTTTTTGATGTAACAATTAAGAATATATAATGGGGTGGCACCTGTGGCTCAAAGGAGTAGGGAACCAGCCGCATATACTAGAGGTGGTGGGTTCAAACCCAGCCCCAGTAAAAAACTGCCAAAATATATGTATGTGTATATTATATATACACATATATATATCATATGTATATTTATTTTATATAATGTATATGCTAAAGTTATAAAGCAAACTTTCAGATTTCAAGATTCATAATAAATAGCTCATTGTTTTTTGTATTTTAGCTCCTGTATTCATTCTCTTCACTTTTATATAAATTTCCTACATTTAGGTGCTCAGTATCCACAGTCCCATTAGATTTTTCATAAACTATGAACTCAGCAGAATGTCCTGTCCTACCATCATTTTACTCCAAAATACAAGAAATAGAACAATCCTAGAATGTTTGGACCTCCTTTTCCTTCTGCCAGAAATATTTTTCTCCAAATCTATGTACCAGGATGGTTTTTACTCGTTTGAGTCCCAGTGTAAATGTTGTCCCCTTTATTAATTTTTCCTGGAGTGCCAGACTGCTTCTTCTCACAGAATTTCCCTCATCATCCTTGAACCATGTTGCAGGAGTCAGCTTAATTCTCGTAGCTGGACACGTCATCTACCTTAAGTTCTCTATTCAGTACCAGTCCCTTCACAAGGAAAGTTCTTTTGTTGCTTTTAGACCAATCCAGTATCTCCTTTTTCTTGACTGTAGTTCCCTAGAATAACTGTAAAATGTTCTGAAATGCAACATTCTGAGATAAAGGGAGACTGATTAAAACAGGTCAATTTTAGGATTCCCTGAAAAGCAAATTGCCCTTTAAGATGTTGGCCCAACATGTCACATTACTCCAAGATATAAAACCCAGGGCAGGGCAACTTTCCAAGTCCTGCAGCGGTGGTGCAAGTGAGGTTCTCAAAATGAGAGTTTATCCACTCCATGAAACTTTCCTCAGCTTTAGGGGATTGAAATAACAACTAAGCCTTTGTGTCAAACAGGGGTATAGTGAAATCTACTTTTGTTTTACAGTAATTAACTTAGAAGCTGTAATATAAATGAATTGGAATTTGGAAAAGAAGGGTAGAATTAGATATTAGTTGGAAGACAATGGGGTAATCCAAGTGAGGAATGAGGATGTCTCAAAAATTCAAAAGTGGCAGTGGGAATACAAAAAATGTTTTTGACCTAGTTACGATAAAACTTACGGAAGAATTATATATTTTCAATAAATATAAGAGACAACAACAGGAATGATTCCTAAATTTTTTGGATGAAATGACTTTATGAATAGTATGGATTTGTTAAATTCAATTTGATACAGATTACTAATATCTCTTCCAATAATCATCTCTAAATGTATACATAAATTTTTATTAAACTGCTCTAAACTATAGGACTTTCTCTACTTCCCAATATTAGAGAAAAATATTAGATAGAATACACTTTCTTGGAAAACTTCAATCAATAATGAGACTCAAAGTATCATCCAATTTAACCCAAATCCCAGTATTATTACATCTCTTTACAGGGGTGTCACACATCACTATATTTTACCAACCAAAGACTGAAGATGTTTGAAAATAAATAGCCATTTCTACTGAACAGGAATAAATTATTTTTATTGTACTTATTCCCTAAAAAAATACAATATGACAACTATTGTCATAGCATTTATAATGCATTAGGTCTTTTACGTAATCTAGAGATGATTTAAAATATTATATGAAAAGGACAGTATACACAGGTTTATGTAAATACTACATCATTTTATATTAGAGGTTTGAGCAGCTGCATAATTGGCTGCCCTTGGGAGTTCCTGAAATGAAGGCCCATAGATACCAAGGCACAATGACACTTCTTGTGGATTTTTAAAATTAAGTATTAAAATTTATTATTCTTTATTAAATTTAAGGGATAATTTGCAATTTAAAAACTGATAAAACTCAAATTTTCAATAACTATTTTGGAAACTTACTGTAGAAATCCATGAGGGTATGCACATATTGTAACCAGAAGAAAGTACTATGACTTACTACAGATTTTAATGTTTATAACTGCCCAGATGATTGAAAGTGAATCTGGAAATATATGCATGATTTACACATGAATGCAGGCAATGAAAGATAAAATAAGAAGCAATGAAACTATTAAGTCCTGGAGTAATGTTTTTACAAATGACTGTGTGATGAGAGTTAGGTATTGTGGAGCAAAATAAGTTGCAGATATACTTTTTAAATATGGATTTTTATGTACAATACATTTGATATAGATAATTGGGCAGGAATCATTCTTATGAGATATCAAATAACATTAAAATATTATTTTCATTTATATGATGCAAGTAACTTTCTAACCTTTTTGAATGAATCTTCTATTTGTAAATAATAAATATTCCTATGTCCTTTAAAAATTTTTTTCCAGTGAGATTTGTTAAATTATATAATCAAATCATAATCATTACCTAGTTGACATGAGTGTCTTCTGTACTTTCTCTTTAAATTCCTAGATCTGTTTCAGAGCAAACTTCCGCCAAGCAGAAATAATAAAGAAGTCAAGTAAGTGTGCTCAAGACGGTTGAATTGTATATAAATTTAAACTAATTTAACACGGATATTAAATGCCTTGGAGATTTGTCTTTTTCTTGCCATTGAAAATGTTTTAGGTATTTCTACATATATCTCTTTTCAACTATATGTACTATATAATTAATCCTAAGTAGTATGTCATTTTTACTAAGTCATTTTTACAATACACTTTATTTCTACTTTTATATTTTTATATATGTATACATAAAAATTTATGGAAAAATATTATAAATGACATAAAAGTGTGGAGAAAAGTGGTTCTTTGTGTCATTGTTCAAATAAGGACACTGTTAAACGTGTGGCATTTTTCTTATACATTTTGATTTTTTCTATTTGAATTATATTATTTTCTTCAACATAATTATAAGCAAAGATTTTTTTAAATTACTGTGTTACATTTACTTTTATGTCAAAAGCCTACAATATGTTATAAAGTAGTCCTAGAAATATTGTTTTTAATGATTGTTCTGTAACATTAAAATTTATTTAAATGTCAATGCTAAAGTTAGGGTAACTTTATAACTGTTCTTAGTGAGCAGGTCTCATACATAGTAAATTCCTCCCTTTAAATTTAATTCTTTGTATTCAAGGTTTTTCTGTGGTTGTTTTTTTGTTGTTGGTGTTGTTGTTGTTGTTTGTTTGTTTTGGGGTTTTTTTGATATTAAAGTTTTTTTTAAAATTTATTTATTTTTATTGTTAAATCATAGCTGTGTACATTAGTGCAATCAAGGGGTACAATGTGCTGCTTTCATATACAATCTGAAGTATTCTCA
>CAUYPK010040079.1:0-39094 GCA_963574355.1 Loris lydekkerianus | reverse complement strand
CCTTAAAGAAAGATGGAGACTTTACCTCTTTCATGTTTACATGGATAGAGCTGGAACATATTCTTCTTAGTAAAGTATCTCAAGAATGGAAGAAAAAGTATCCAATGTACTCAGCCCTACTGTGAAACTAATTTATGGCTTTCACATGAAAGGTATAACCCAGTTACAACCTAAGAATACGGGGAAGGGGGAGAGGGAGGGGAAGGAAGGGGAAGGATTGGTGGAGGGAGGGTGATTGGTGGGATTACACCTGCGGTGTATCTTACAAGGGTACATGTGAAACGGTCTATAAAACAAGTGTATGGTGCCCCATAATCACATTAATGTACACAGCTATGATTTAATAATAAAAAAAACAACATTGGGCTGAGGTGTCCAGGTCCCAGTACTCCCACCACATTCAGCATTGGCTTGGGAATGCCCAGGAAGCATGTGGCCTTGGCTCCAAGGTACTGTATCTGGTGCTGTCACTCCTTGAACTGGACAACTCACTCTTTTTTGTTTTTGTTTTGAGACTGAGTCTCACTCAGTTGTCCTAGGTAGAGTGCCATGGCATCATTGTAGCTCAAAGCAACCTCAAACTCCTGGATTCAAGTGACCGTCTTGCTTCAGCCTCCCGAGTAGCTGGGACTACAGGCATGTGCCACCATGCCTGGCTAGTTTTTTTCTATTTTTAGTAGTAACAGGGGTCTTGGTCTTGCTCAGGCTTATCTCAAACTCCTAAGCTCAAGCGATCCTCTAGCCTGGGCCTCCCAGAGTGCTAGGATTACAGGCGGGAGCCACCATGCCCAGCCAGTTCACTCTTTTTTTTTTTGAGACAGAGTCTTAGTCACCCTGGGGTTGAGTGCCATGTTCATAGCTCATAGCAACCTCAAACTCCTGGGCTCAAATGATCCTCTTGCCTCAGCCTCCCTACTAGTTGGGACTACAGGCATTCACCACAATGCCAGCTTTTTTTTTTTTTTTTTTTTTTTGATACAGAGTCTCACTTTGTTACCCTCGGTAGAGTGCTATGGCATCACAGCTCACAGCAACCTCCAACTCTTGGGCTTAAGTGAGTCTCTTGGCTCAGCCTCCCAAGTAGCTGAGACTATAGGTGCCTGCCACAACACCCAGCGATTTTTTTTTTTTTTTTTGCAGTTGTCGTTGTTGTTTAGCTGGCCCGGGCTGGGTTCAAACCCGTCACCCTTGGTGCATGTGGCTGGCCCCATAACCACTGTGCTATGAGCGCCAAGCCTATTTATTTTTAATTTTTTTTAGAGACAGGGTCTCTCTCTTGCTCAAGCTGGTCTTGAACTCCTGAGCTCAGGAAATCCGCTCGCCTCAGCCTCCCAGAGCACTGGGATTACAGGTTGAGTCACCACACCTGGCTAACTCACTCTTTCTTTTTTTTTTTTTTTAACTCACTCTTTTTTTGAAGGTAGTTCTAAGCAGCCCAACTCTGAGGCTTCCACATCCTCCTCTTTTAAAATTCCAAAGCCAAAACTGCTTCTCAACAGGGCAGTCACCCCACTGCAGGCTGTTCCAACATCTTTCATGTATTTATGTTTTATAGACACTTCTCACTACCACAAGATGGTAGATGTTTCACTCCATATCAAATCACACATAAGCAGAAAAGGGCAGCAACCAAGTCCATTTCTGCTCACTACATATTCACACTTGGTATGTATGTGGCACATAGTAGGTGCTTGATAATCTGTACAAATTTTCTGAATGACTGGCAAGCATTGTGCCTAACAGTCAGAACCAAGCAAACCCACATTCCTGTCCCAAGAAAGCTCATGCTTTAACAGGAAAAACAGAAGATTAAAATAGTAACACCACTCGTTCATTCATTCAAAAGTGAGACAATTAATGGTGTTTGCTCTGTACCATGCACTGGAGCTGGGATGATAAATAAGACTAATGTGGTACATGCCTTCATGGCTTTTGTGGTCTAAAATGACTAGCAGAGGCCAGGCATGGTGGCTCATGCCTATAATCTTAGCACTCTTCAGTGGCCAGTGCAGGTGAATAGCTTGAGCTCAGGAGTTTGAAAGCAGCCTGAGCAAAAGCAAGACCCCATCTCTACTAAAAATAGAAAAAACTATCTGAGCATGGTGACACATGCCTGTAGTCCGAGCTACTCAGGAGGCTCAGGCAAGAGGATTGCTTAAACCCAGGAGTTTGAAGTTGCTGTGAGCTACCTCCATGGTGCTCTACCCAGGGAGAAAGAGTGAGGCTTGGTCTCAAAAAATAAATTAATTAATTAAATAAAAGGGCTGGCAGAAAAGCAAACAAACTGGTATGAAGGATGAGTAGCCTCACACCATTCCCAGCTGCCTGGAACAGCATGCTCAAAGGTAAGACAGAGACCATGGGACAATGAAAGAATCAGAAGGAAATTGCAGCATGGAATATGAGGTGGGAAGTGATGATGGAGTGTGGGAAGGATCTACTATATATCAGAAGCAAAAGAAAAACTCATGGTAGGCCCTGGATTTTCTGGGGTAAACAATATGCTAAAGCTGTAATAGAGGATGATATTACAATAGGGATGAAATGTCTTGCATTTCCTTTTGAGAAGGCAAAGTGAGTTCTCTTTAAACAACAATAACATGATAATCTTTGTAACAGCTACTGTTAAGATAATGAGGTGGGCTCTAAACTAATTTTTTTCTCAAACTGTTGCCTTAGGTAGAGAGATTGCCGTGGCTTCATAGCTCACAGCAACCTCCAACTCAGGCTCAAGCAATTCTCTTGCCTCAGTTTTTCTATTTTTAGTAGAGACAGGGTCTCGATTTTGCTCAGGCTGGTCTCAAACTCATGAACTCAACCAATCCACCCACCTTGGCCTCTCAGAGTGGTAGGATTATAGACGCGAGCCACCGCGCCCAGCCAGCTAAATATTTTCCATGCTTTTTTTGTATTTAATCCTGGCCACAAACCTCGAAAATGACTACCAGTAACCCTTTTACAGTTAGAAAGGTTGAGGGAGAGACTGATTTACCCAAAGTCATGCAACTAGTAAGTGAGGAAAATGGCATTTGAACCTGGGGAGGCTTCTGCTAAAACCTGGACATAAATCAGCTAATTGAAACGGCTGCTCTTTAAACCAAACCCAGAGCACACACTTGTCCACTTCTCCAAAGCTCTAAAATCTTCCTTTTTCAAAGCTATGTGCCCTGGAGAACAAACCATAGCACCCATTGAGTGGGCAGTTTTGTCCTTGGTGTGTGGAGTTCTAAAAGGAACTGAGACTTCAGAGGTCAGTGCTAATGAGTTCCTTGAACACTCAGGTCCCTCCCAGAGATTTCCTTGTATAAATAGTCCCCAAATCCCGTTTCCTCCCCTCAGACCCCATAGTGGCTATTTTAGTTCAGCCTGCCATAACAAAATACCATAAACTGAGTGACTTGTTTATAAAAAAGAAATTTGTTCCTCACAATTATGAAGCTTGAAGGTCCACAATCAGCATATTAGCACAGTTCTGATAACAACTTCCTGTTATATCCTTGCATGGCTGAAGAAGGGTGAAAGAGCTCTCTGGGGTCCCTTTTCTAGTATCCTGGGATTAGTGTTTCAATATATGAATTTGTGAGGATGCAATACATTGCATTAGGTTAATTCAACTAGGTTTTTTCAGGCTTCCTAAAGATTAACATCAACAGCCCTGCTAACTTCAAAAACGACTTCAGGGTCCCCATAGTGGGGGTAGTGGCACCCAAGAAAGCAGACTCTCCCGCAGATCACTCCATGGCCATCTAGTCCGTGAAATGTCTCCATTTTTACATATATTGTTTCTTCTGCTTGGATGGCTCTGGATGCCTTTTAATGTTCCAACTGATTCCTACTAACTCTCTACTTAGTAGTAAAGTACACAAACCCATGGACTGACTCTATCCAGGCTCACATCACTAGCTCCTTGCTAGTAGTTAATCTCAGGCCGTTTATTCTCTGTACCTAGTTTCCCCCCTATAGAAAGAAGATTAATAATATCTACCTGTCAGAGTCATCATAGGACTATATGAGAAACTACACGTTTAGTACTTAGAATGGTCCTTGTTACCACCAAACAGTATTCTATTTTTTTTTTTTTTTTTTTTTTTTGAGACAGAGTCTCACTATGTCGCCCTTGTTAGAGTACTGTGGCATCTCAGCTCACAGCAACCTCAAATTCTTGGGCTTAAGCAATTATCTTGCCTCAGCTTCCAGAGCAGCTGGGACTATAGGAACCCACCACAACGTCCGGCTATTTTTTGGTTGCGGTTGTCATTGTTTAGCAGGCCTGGGCAGGGCTCAAACCTGCCAGCTTTGGTGTATGCGTCTGGCACCCTTACTTGCTGAGCTACAGACACCAAGCCCCAAATAGTACTCTAAACTCAGCCCTAGCCAGTAGAAGAACAGTATGCAAGCCATATTTGCAATTAAAAATTTCCTAGTAGCCACATTTAAAACAAAAAAGGAAAAGAAGAGGGTAGGGGATTCAATAAGCTTCCACCTAACAGGTACAATGTAGAGGTATATGGCAAACCTCCTTGGTGAAGGGCTCAATTACCATTCCGACTTTACCTTACAAACGCAAACAATGTAACCTAATTGCATGTATTCTCGTGTTAACCTGAAATTTTAAAAAGGGAAAAGAAACAGGTAAAATTAATGTTAGTGATATATTTTATCTAATCCAATATATTCTAAATGTTAGCAGTTCACCTTGTAATCAATATAAAGAAACATCAATGAGATAGCTCACTTTATTTTGGTACGAAGTCTTCAAAACATTTCAATCCCACTAGCCACATTTCAGCTGCCTCACATGTGGCCAGTGGCTACCACACTGGACATTGCTGCTTTAAATGTTAGCCATCATTGTATTTTGAGGGTTTTAAACAGAAATCCATTTAATCCAGAAAACCATTACCTAATCTGTTGGACTATGTGAGGGCCCCTGCTACTAAGATTTTTTAATCACCCTGGAAGTACTCACCATAATTATAACTAAATAATAATAATTATATATATATATATATATATTTTTTTTTTTTTTGAGACAGAGCCTCAAGCTGTCACCCTGGGTAGAGTGCTGTAGCATCACAGCTCACAGCAACCTCCAAGTCCTGGGCTCAAGCAAGTCTCTTGCCTCCGCCTCCCAAGTGCCTGGGACTACAGTCACCCACCACAACACCCCGCTATTTTTTTTTTTTTTTTTTTTTTTTTTGGTTGTAGCCATCATTGTTGTTTGGTGTGCCAGAGCTGGATTCAAACCCGACAGCTCAGGTGTATGTGGCTGGCGCCTTAGCCATTTGAGCCACAGGCGCCAAGCCAATATATATATATTTTTTGAAACAGAGTCTCATTCTCTTGCCCAGGCTAGACTTCCATGGCATCAAATCTCACAGCAACCTCAAACTCCTGGCCTCAAGCAGACCTCTTGCCCCAGCCTCCCAAGTAGCTGGGACCACAGGCACACACCACAACGCCTGGCTAGTTTTTTCTACTTTTACTAGAAATCGGGTCTCACTCTTGCTCAGGCTGGTCTCCAACTCTTGAGCTCAAGCAATCCACTCACCTCAGCCTCCTAGAGGTGTGAGCCACAATGCCTGACCAGGTTTTTCTATTTTTTTAGTAGAAACAGGGTCTCACTCTTGCTCAGACTGGTCTCAAACTCATGAGCTAAAACAATCTAATTGCCTCAGCCTCCCAGAGTGCTAGTCATTGCACCCAGCCTGGAAATTTTCTTTACAAAAGCAACATTTGGTCATTGTAGGAAGACATTTCAAAAACACAGATGAGGCCAAGCATGGTGCCTCACACTTGTAATTCTAGCATTTTGGGAGACTGAGGCAGAAGGATTGCTTGAGTTCAGGAATTTGAGACCAGCCTAAGCAAGAGCGAGACCCTGGTCTCTACAAAAAAATAGAAAAACGGGGCGTTGCCTGTAGCCTCAGTGGGTAGGGTACAGGCCCCATATACTGAGGGTGGTGGGTTCAAACTTGGCCCTGGCCAAACTGCCAAACAAAAAATAGCTAGGCGTTGTGGTGGACGCCTGTAGTCCCAGCTACTTGGGTGACTGAGGCAAGAGAATCACCTGGGCAGCACCTGTGGCTCAAAGGGGTAGGGTGCCAGCCCCATATGCCGGAGGTGGTGGGTTCGAAGCCAGCCCCGGCAAAAAAAAAGAGAATCACCTAAGTCCAGGAGTTGGAGGTTGCTGTGAGCTGTGATGCCATAGCACTCTACCGAGGGCGATAAAGTAAAACTCTGTCGAAAGAAAGAAAGAAAGAAAGAAATTAACCAGGTGTGTAGCTGTAATCCCAGCTAATCAGGATACTAAGGCAGGAGGATCACCTGAGTCCACAAGTTTGAGATTATAGTGAGCTATGATGAGGCCTTTGCACTCCAGCCAAGGTGGCAGAGTGAGACACTGTCTCAAAAACAAAACAAAACACAGATGAACTAAGATGAAAACTAAAATTACCCATAATAAAAAAAGAATGTCCAGTTGTATATTCTTATAGACCATTCTCTTGTACATGCACACCAATACATATCAAATATTTAAGTATATATTTGATGTTTGCACACTACTTTGAAACCTGCTTTTTTCGCTTACCACTATTTTGTGAATATGTCTTTTCATGGCATTCAGTCTTCTACAACATCACTTCCATGGGCAAAATAGCATTCCATCATATAACTGTACCAATATTTACTTAACCTGTTCTCTGGTTAAATGTAATTAGTTTCAAACTGTCACTATAATCAGCAATGCTGAGGAGAACATTGTTGTAGATAAATCTTTATTTATTTATTTATTTTTTATAGACAGAGTTTCACTTTGCTGTCCTCAGTAGAGTGCTGTGGCATCACAGCTCACAGCAACCTCCAGCTCTTGGGCTTAAGTGATTCTCTTGTCTCAGCCTCCCAAGTAACTGGAACTACAGATGCCTACCACAATACCCAGCTATTTTTTGTTGCAGTTTGACCAGGGCCAGGTTTGAACCCACCACCCTTGGTATATGGGGCCAACTCCCTACTCACTGAGCCACAGGCGCTGCCCTTATTCATTTATTTTTGAGCCAGATTCTTGCTCTGTCACCCAGGCTAGATTGCCATGGCCTCAGCCCAGCTCACAGCAACCGTAAACTCCTGGACTCAAGCAATCCTCCTGCCTCAGCCTCCTGAGTAGCTAGGACCACAGGCCCAAACCACCATGCCTGATTAATTTTATGTTTTTTGTAGAGATGGGCTCCTGCTTTGCTCAGGCTGGTTTTGAACTCCAGAGCTCAAGGGATCCTTCTGCCTTGGCCTCCCAAACTGCTAGGATTATAGGTGTGAGCCACTATGCCCTGACCCTTGTAGCTAAATGTTTTTTTATTTGTGAACCAATACATTTTTATTTATTATAAATTACTCAGTATTCTGTTACAGCAATACAAAATGGATGTAAATAAAAATTTTCTGAATTAATTTTTTTTAAACCCTTAGGGAGCTGGTGTTTACAGCAGCCACACCCTGAATTTCTTCCACAATATTATATAAGATCACAGCTTTTCTCTGACTCTGCTGTTCCACAAACACTTAGGATTATAGCTTAATCTTATTTTTTTGCAGTTTTTGGCCGGGGCTGGGTTTGAACACGCCACCTCTGGCATATGGGGCCGGCGCCCTACTCCTTTGAGTCACGGGTGCCACCCAGGATTATAGCTAAATCTTAAAGTACATCCTTACTGATGTCTAAAGATCAAATCCTAAGAGTAGAAGTGCTATATCCTAAGGAAATGTGTTTGTCCTTTTTGCTAGGTGTTGACAAAGCACTGTCCATAACATCTGTATTTAGATATATATTTTATACATATATACATATATATATTTCATGAGCACTGACTTGATGCACAATACTGTAGGTGACTCCATGAAGAATTTCCACAGACATAGTTTGAGTTCCACTGGTGGAATGAGAAATGTGTAAGTGGTTTGTGGACAAAAATTTCTTTTAATAGTTATATATTTATGTATACTAGAAAAGCATGTAGGCCAGGCATGTTTGCTCATGCCTGCAATCCTAGCACTCTGGGAGGCCGAAGTGGGTGGATTGCTTGAGCTCAGGAGTTTAAGACCAGCCTTGAGCAAGAGTGACACCTGTCTCTAAAAACATAGTCAGGCATTGTGGCAGGTGCCTGTAGAACCACCTACTTGGGAGGCCAAGGCAGGGCTTGAACCCACCGCCTCTGGCATATGGGGTCAGTGCCCTACTCCTTTGAGCCACAGGCACTGCCCCTCTTTTTTTCTTTTTTGAGAAAGAGTCTCACTTTGTTGCCCTCAGTGGAGTGATGTGCCATCACAGCTCACAGCAACCTCAAACTCTTGGGCTCAAGCGATTCTCTTGCCTCATCCTTCTGAGTAGCTGGGACTATAGGTGCCCACCACAACTCTCAGCTATTGTTAGAGGTGGGGTCTCACTCTCGCTCAGGCAATCCACCTGCCTCAGCCTCCCAAGTGCTGGGATTACAAGCATGAGCCATTGTGCCCGGCCTACAAGAGAATCCCTTGAGCCCAAGAGTTTGAGGTTGCTGTGAGCTATGACACCACAGAACTTTACCAAGGTTGACAAAGTGAGACTTTGTCTCAACAATAACAAAATAATAATAATAAATTAATAAATAAAAAGTATGTACGTGGCTGAGTGCCTGTGGCTCAAGCAGCTAAGGCTTCAGCCACATACAGCTGAGCTAGCAGGTTCGAATCTAGCCCGGGCCTCCAAAAAACGGCTGCAACCAAAAAATAGCCGTGTGTTATGGTAGGTGCCTGTAGTCCCAGCTACTTGGGAGGCGGAGGCAGGAGAATTGTGTGAGCCCAAGAGTTGGAGGTTGCTGTGAGCTGTGATGCCACAGCACTCTACCCAGGGTGACAGCTTGAGGCTCTGTCTCAAAAAAAAAAAAAAAAAAGTATTTAGTTAAGCACATTAGACCTGGGTTAGCTCCAATATTATTATTTAGAATAAAGTTTAATTTTAAAAAACAAAGGGCTGGGGCTCCGTGCCTGTAGTACAGTGGTTACAGCACCAGCCACATACACAGAGGCTGGCAAGTTCGAGCCTGGCCTGGGCCAGCTAAACAACAATGACAACTGCAACCAAAAAAACAGCCAAGCATTGTGGCCAGTGCCTGTAGTCCCAACTATGTGGGAGGCTGAGGCAAGAGAATCGCTTGAGCCCATGAGTTTGAGGTTGCTGTGAGCTGTGATGCTACGGCACTCTACCGAGGATGACATAGTGAGACTCTGTCTCAAAAAAAACAAAAAAAAAAGCCCAAAGGTCTGGGCACAGAGGCTCATGCGTGTAATCCTACCACTCAGGGAGGCTGAGGCAGGTGGATTATCTGAGCTCACGAGTTCGAGACCAGCCTGAGCACGAGCGAGAGCCCATCTCTAAAAAAACAGCTAGGCATTGTGGCGGGCGCCTATAGTCCCAGCTACTTGGCAGACTGAGGCAAGAGAATTGCTTGAGCCCAAGAGTTTGAGGTTGTTGTGAGCTATGACATCATGGCACTCTACCAAGCGCGACACAGTGAGACTCTATCTCAAAAAATAAACAAAATTTTTTTAAAAGTAGGTCTAGGCTATATGTGGTGGCTCACACCTATAATGCCAGCATTTTGGGAGGCTGAGGCAGGAGGATCTCTTAAGGTCAGGAGACCAGCCTGGGCAACATAGCTAGATCCTGTCTCTACAGAAAATCAGAAAATTTACAAATTAGTTGGGTGTGGTGGTGTGTGCCTATAGGCCTAACTACTCAGGAGGCTAAGGAGAGAGGATCACTTGAGCCCAGGAATTGGAGGTCGTAATGAGCTGTGATCACCCCACTGCACTCTAGCCTGGGCAACAGAGTAAGATCCTATCTCTGAAAAATATTTAAAAAAATTAAAAAATAAATAAATATTGTAAATTAAGTGTCACCTTTCCCCTGCTTTATGGCTCCATTGCACTTTTGCACTTAGGATAAAATCCAAACTCCTCACAAGCGTCTCCAAGGCTGTACCTCAAATTTTGTCTTAGGTAGGGAAAAGATAAAACTCAATCTCTCAGTCTTCTTCCAGTCTCCTCTGGTTCATTATCCTCCAGCCACATGGTCTCCTTCATATCCTTTGGGCACAAGTTAGTTCTGACTTTAGGCACTCGGAAGCTGTGACTTGCCCTTCTGGAATGGTCTTCACAGATCCTGGCATAGCTATTCATGTGTCCCCTCTGCAGGTTCTAGACATTTTATCTAAAGTATCCCCATCTCTCAGAGACCTTGTCTCCTTATCCTGGTTTACTTTATTTACACATACCTCCTGACAGTATGTTCTGGATTTATGTGTTTACCTGTTATTATCTGTCTTTCCCTCCCCCACTAAAATCTCAGGGCTGTGAGAACAAAGACTATGTTTTTCTTGTTTGCTGCTTGCTCATCAGATCATCATTTATTAACTAGATACTTTTGTCTAGAATGGTGGATGTTGAATAAATATTGTTTGAAAGAATGAAAAGAGTGGGAAGATGGAGATAGAGATGAGTTGACTGGGCTGTGTAGTTACTTGCAAGGTCAGGAGGAGAACCTCAGTGTGCTGGCTCTTAGCCAAGCCTCTCTCATATCTCTCAGAGCTTCCCAGCACTGACAATAACAGTACAGGAGTCTTAATTACAATGCTGCCTTTAAGAATAAAGGACTGGGGGGTGGCGCCTGTTGCTCAGTGAGTAGGGCGCCCGCCCCATATACTGAGGGTGGCAGGTTCAAAACCAGCCCCGGCCGAACTGCAACCAAAAAATAGCCGGGTGTTGTGGCGGGTGCCTGTAGTCCCAGCTGCTTGAGAGGCTGAGGCAGGAGAATCGCAGAAGCCCAAGAGCTGGAGGTTGCTGTGAGTCCTGTGACGTCACGGCACTCCACTGAGGGCGGTAAAGTGAGACTCTGTCTCTACAGAAGAAAAAAAAAAAAAGAAAAGAATAAAGGACTGGAAACAACCCAAGTGCCTATCAACAGGGCACTGGTTAATGGGTTATATACAGTCCCACAATGGAAAGCTGTGTAGCCACCTAAAAGATCCAGAAAGCTCATTATGTATTGATACGAAATAACCTCCAAGGTTTAAAAAATAAAATAAAACAAACAAACAAAAAAAGATCACGCCTGTAATCCTAGCACTTGGGAGACTGAGGAGGGTGGATTGACTGAGCTCATGAGTTCGAAACCAGTCTGAGCAAGAATGAGACCCTATCTCTAAAAAATAGCTGGGTGTTATGGCAGGTGCCTATAGTCCCAGGTACTCAGGAGGCTGAGGCAAGAGAATAACTTAAGCCCAATAGTTTGAGGTTGCTGTGAGCTGTGACACCACATCACTCTACTGAGGGTGACAAAATGAGACTCTGTCTCAAAACAAAAAATGAAAAAACTGAAACAGTGTATGTATATCACTTGTCCAAAAAAGTAGATGGTGATATATTTGTTAGGAGGCTGGATCACCTCTGAAAGAATTTGTAATAGATAAATACCTATGTCACCTGGTAGGAGCAGCAGTGAGAAACAGGGTTGCCAGGGACAAGAGTAGGGAGATATCACTAAATACCTTTTTGAATCTTTTGAATTTTGAACCACATATGCAATTTTACCTATTTCCAACAGGAATTAAGGTTTAAAAATAAAATAAAATTACATTTTAAAAATGACACTATAGGCTTGGCTCCTGTGGCTCAAGCGGCTAAGGCACCAGCCACATACACCTGAGCTAGTGGGTTGAAATGCAGCCCCGCTAAACAATGACAGCTGCAACCAAAAAATAGCCGGGCTTTGTGGTGGGTGCCTGTAGTCCCAGCTACTTGGGAGGCGGAGGCAGGAGAATCGCTTGAGCCCAAGAGTTGGAGGTTGCTGTGAGCTGTGATGCTATGGCACTCTACCCAGGGTGACAGCTTGAGGCTCTGTCTCAAAAAAAAAGGCACTATAGACATTAATATGAGGGGAATCAACTGCTTAAGAGTGATTCAAATGAGACTTGAAAAATGTTTCCTGGAAAAAACCTAACCCAGACCTGATTTTTGGCGAGGGAGGCTGTGGGAAGAGCAATCTGGAAGGAGGGGCTGGTATCCAGAGCCTCATAATAGGAATAGCAAGACCAAAATTTCCAGCTTGTCTCCAGGCTTATCTCCTGGCTCAGAAGGTGGGTCCTAGTAAGAATTTTGGCCCTCTGAGACCTCTTATGTCCAGGAATCACAAGACAGGCAAGAGTTCAAAATCCCAGCTCTACTACCTGCCAAGTGCATAGAGTTGGGCATGATACTTTAACTTACTTTTTTTTTTTGAGACAGAGTCTCGCTTTGTTGCATTCACTAGAGTGCTGTGGTGTCACAGCTCACAGTAACCCCAAACTCTTGGGCTTAAGCGTGTCTCTTGCCTCAGTTTCTCAAGTAGCTGGGACTACAGGCACCTGCCACAACATCATTGTCGTTGTTTGGCAGGTCCAGGCTGGATTCGAACCCTCCAGTTCCAGTGCATGTGGCTGGTGCCCTCACTGCTGAGCTACTGGCACCGAGCCAACGATACTTTCACTTTCTTTCTTTTTTTTTTTATTATTTGTACATAGATCATAAAGACATTCATGCCATTATGGGATTTGATGTGTTGATTATTTACAAATTGGAGTGCTTACATCCTATTAATCAACATAGCTTTTGCCTCATTTACCCAGTTACAGCATTAAGACATTTGTGTTCTACACCTGATACTTTAACTTTCTGAACCTCAGTTTTCCCACCAGGAAAATGGGAGTGAGGTTCCACAGGTCTGATATTTAATTGCTATGCAGTTTGGGGCAAATTACTTAGCCACTTTGAGTTTCAGTTGCCTTAATTATAAAACCTGAATAGGGCCGGGTGTGGTGACTCATGCCTGTAATCCTAGCACTCTGGAAGGCCAAGAGAGGTGGATTGCTTGAGTTCACGAGTTCAAAACCAACTCGAGCAAGTGCAAGACCCTGTCTCTAAAAAATAGCCAGGCGTTGTGGCAGGTGCCTATAGTCCCAGCTACTTGGGAGGCTGAAGCAAGTGAATCACTTGAGCCCAGGAGTTTGAGGTTGCTGTGAGCTGTGATGCCATGAAACTCTACCCAGTGTGAAACTCTGTCACACACACATTAAAAAAAAAAAAAAAAAAAAAAATTATAATCTGGATAATTGGCCAGGCGAAGTGGCTCATTCCTCTAATCCTAGCACTCTGGGAGGCCAAGGAAGGAGGACCACTTGAACTCAGGAGTTCAAGACCAGCCTAATCAAGAGCAAGACCCTGTCTCTATTAAAAATAGAAAAAATTAGCCAGGAATTGTGGTGCATGCCTATAATCCCTGCTACTTGGGAAGCTGAGGCGGGAGAATCCCTTAGACCCGGGAGTTTGAGATTGCTGGGAGCTAGGCTAAGGCTATGGCTTTCTAGCCTGGGCAACAATGTGAGGCTCTGTCTCAAAAAAATAAAAAAAAAATAAAAGCTGGATAATAAAACATGTATGTTCCATGGTTGTTTAACAACAATGAAAATACATGTAAAGGGCTGAGAAATTGTACCCATAATTATCATCAAAGAACTAAGGTGGGATGTAGGGGTAAGAGAAAAAAGGACAGGTTGGAGGAATTATCTAGCCACTAAAACACTGTGAATTAATAGTAATTCATGTTTTTTGGGTTTTTTTTTTTTAGACAGAGTCTTACTTTCTCACCCTTAGTAGAGTGCCATGTATCATAGCTCACAGCAACCTCAAACTCTTTGGGCTTAAGCAATTCTCTTGCCTCAGCCTCCCAAGTAGCTGGGACTATAGGTCCCCACCACAACACCCAGCTGTTTTTTGGTTGTAGCTGTCATTGTTGGTTTTAGCAGGCCTGGGCTGGGTTCGAACCCAGCAGCGCCAGTGGATGTGGCTAGCGCCCTAGCTGCTGAGCTACAGGCACCACGCCATTTTTTTTTTTTTTTTTTTTTTTTTGAGACAGAGTCTCACTATGTCGCCCTCGGTAGAGTGCCGTTCCATCACAGCTCACAGCAACCTCAAACTGTTGGGCTTAAGCGATTCCCTTGCCTCAGCCTCCTGAGTAGCTGGGACTACAGGCACCCGCCACAACACCCAGCTATTTTTTTTGTTGTTGTTGTTGTTGCAGTTGTCATTGTTGCTTTACCTGACCTGGGCCAGGTTCGAACCCACCAACCTTGGTGTATGTGGCTAACACCATAACCAAGGGCACCGATCAATTCACATTATTTTTATCCAGTGGCTAAAAACTGTAAATTAATAGTAATTATTATTACTATTGGGAACATTTATTGTGTTTTTCATTTGTTTTGTTTGTTTATTTGTTTGTTTTTTAGAGACAGGGTTTCACTCTGTCACCCAGGCTGAGGGACAATCATAGCTCATTGCAACCTCAAACTCCTGGGCTTTAGAAATCCTCCTGGCTCAGTTAATCTTTTAATTTTTTCATAGAGACAGAGTCTCACTGTATTGGCCAGGCTGGTCTTGAACTTCTGGTCTTAAGCAATTTTTCCACTTTGGCCTTCTGAAGTGCTGAGCTAACAGGTGTGAGTCACTGCATCTAGCCTGCTTATTATAAGTACTGTGTTAATTCTTTTGTTTTACTTGTCATTTAATCCTTGCAAAAATCCAATGGGTATTTTAGACCTATATTATAGGCCAGAAAATTGAGGCTCATAAATAAAATAAATAAAATCACCTGCCCACAGCCACACAGCTGTGAAGTGGCAGAGTTAGGATTACCTGATCCGGGGCGGCGCCTGTGGCTCAAAGGAGTAGGGTGCCTGCCCCATATCTTGGAGGTGGTGGGTTCAAGCCCAGCTCCAGGAAAAAAAAAAAAAAAAAAAAAAAAGACTATCTGATCATGCACAGGCACTGGGTCTAAAACAAAAATAGATTTTAAAACTTCCTAGGTGAGTCTGATGTTCCTCCAAAGATGAGACCAACTGTCAGAGAGGTTTTATGGGTATTAAATGAGATAATGTAGGAACAGTACTTCCATTGGTGCCCAAAAGTTCCCTAGGTAGGCCACCTGTCCTACTAGCACCCTGGGAGGATCCTCCTAGCCAAGGCAGGAGGATCGCTTGAGCTCAGGAGTTTGAGTCCAGCCTGAGCAAGACCAAGACCCCATCTCTACTAAAAATAGAAAAACTTAGCTGGGTGTTGTGGCAGGTGCCTATAGTCTTGGCTACTTGGGAGTCTGAGGCATGAGGATAACTTGAGCCCAGGAGTCTGAGGTTGCTGTGAGCTAGGCTGACGCTACAGCACTCCAGCCTGTGCAACAGAGTGAGACTCTGTCTTAAAAAAAAAAAAAAAAAAAAAGGCCAGGCATGGTAGCTAATGCCTGTAATCCTAGCATCTGGGAGGCTGAGGCAGGTGGATAGCCTGAGCTCAGGAGTTTGAGACCAGTCTGAGCAAGAGAGAGATCCTGGATGTCTCTAAAAAAAGAAAAAAAAAAAAAAAATAGCTGAGCATTGTGGTGAGCATCTGTAGTTGGGAGGCTGAGGCAAGAGAATTGCCTGAGCCCAAGAGATTAAGGTTGCTGTGAGCTGATGCCACAGCACTCTACTGAGAGCAAGAAAGTGAAACTCTGTGAAAGAAAGAAAAGGAAGGAAGGAAGGAAAGGAAGGGAAGGAAGGAAAGAAAAGAAAGAAAGGGAAAGGAAAGGAAAGGAAAGGAAAGGAAAGGAAAGGAAAGGAAAGGAAAGGAAAGGAAAGGAAAGGAAAGGAAAGGAAGCTAGCTCCCTGGGTGATTCTCCTGCACAGCCAGGGTAGAGACCTATTAGCCTATGAGATAAATAAAATCATGATTCTTTTTTTTATGGCCAAGGACACCAAGGCACAGAGAGGCTAAGTGAATGCCCTGGGGTCTCACAGCTAGTGAATAGTGGAGCAAGGACTTGAATGCAGAAAGTCCAGCTTCAAAGTTTCATGGAAAAAAAAAAAAATCAGTTAGACTCAGTTAATTTCCCTAGCGATGGAGAGGCTGTAAAGCTTAGAGCCAGCTCTGTTCTGAGACAGACACTAAAGGCCCCTGGGGCATGGAATATTTTTAAACTAGAAGCTGGTGATTCTTGCAAACATCCTGCAGTGACTTGAACACTGAGCAGATTGTTCAGGGCCCGTGGGCCCTTCCCCTGATGAGATAGCCCTTTGGAGTTAGGCTTTTCCATCTCCTGGAGTCAGTGGGTCCCCGCAGGCTGCAAGACAGGGGACTTAGTGCTGTATTGAGCACTAATGTTTCCAAGGATATTTCCATACATGGTGGAGAGGGAAAGGGTCAGTTTTGGATGGGTTCAAATTCCTCCAAGACAAAGATTACCTCTCCCCCACTCAGCCCCTTTGCCCTCTTCTCTGTCTGAATAAGAGCTGGAAGACAAACACATGTTGGATCTGGATTGCATAGCCAGGCCCTCAGGAGAATGGGTGAACATTGATTCTCCCTCTTCTTCCCCTCCATAACCCCTAAGAAAGCCACAGAACACTTGCAAATATATACCTCAAACTCGGTCCAGATGTGCTTACACACAGAGCTTTTGAGCCAGATGTTCTTATACACTGGGTTTTTGGGCCAATACGTTGGTACAGCCCCAGGGGTGCCAGTCTCCCCTAAAATACAAAACATGCATGGCCTTTAAGCAGGAAATTCCAATTCTACAGAAATTTCCCCTAGAAAGACCCCATGAATGGACAAAGGTGAGGTAACTTTCTAATCCAACTTCCTACTTAAAGCATTGCTTATAATTAGGAAAAACTGGAAACAACTCAAATGTCCATCACTAGGGGAATGGTTAACCTTGGTAAGTCAAATCCAGAATGGAAGGAAGAAAGTTAAGTGATGATGTGGAAAAGGTGTCCACAACATATTGTTTATCAGAGAAAAAAAAGGAAGTAATAGAACTATATGTAGAGTACAATTCAATTTTTGTCAATAATTATGCTGATATATGAATAGACCATTTTGGAGGAACAAATTACAAGGAACAATTACAAATTGGAGGAACAATTACAGTGGGGGTTGTTGACTGTCACTGCTTCATATATGTCATATTTGAATTTTTTTTTTTTTTGAGACTAAGCCTCAAGCTTTCACCCTGGGTAGAGTGCTGTGGCATCACAGCTCACAGCAATCTCTAACTCCTGGGCTCAAGCGATTCTCCTGCCTCCACCTCCCAAGTAACTGGGACTACAGGTGCCCGCCACAATGCTGGGCTATTTTTTGGTTGCAGCCATCATTGTTGTTTGGTGGCTGGGGCTGGATTCGAACCTGCCAGCTCAGGTGTAGGTGGCTGGTGCCTTAGCTGCTTGAGCCACAGGCGCCTAGCCGTCATATTTGAATTTTATATACACACATGCAGTAATGTTGTAATTAGAAAAAAATTAGGTTATGAAAAATAATATGCAAAAACAAAAATCACATGGATCCACTTTTTTTTTTTTTTTTTTTAAAGAGACAGAGTCTCACTTTATCACCCTGGGTAGAGTGCTGTGGTGTCACAGCTCACAGCAACCTCCAACTCTTGGGCTTAGGCTATTCTCTTGCCACAGCCTCCCAAGTAGCTGGGACTACAGGCGCCTGCCACAACACCCGGCTATTTTTTGTTGCGGGTTGGGTGGGGCCGGGTTCGAACCCACCACTCTTCGTATATGGGGCCAGTGCCCTTCACTGAGCCACAGGTGACGCCTGATATGGATCCACTTTAATTTTGCTAAGTTTATGTGAATCTTACCTCAATTTTTTTAAAAGTAGTCATTGAAACTCAAATTACCCAAGGGAAGATAGCTTACTATAAATCCCACTGAAATACGTGATAAGTTTGAGGACAAGGTGTTAAAAAGGCAATTTGATTATTTATTTTATATGCTTCCATAAGTTTTGAATTGTATACAAGGAGCTTACACATGTTAACTTTCTTTTTATCATAAGTGATAGTTTTTTAAAAAACTATAAACAATTTCAAAAAGGTACCGAAAAGGCCTGGCACGGCCTAGCACTCTGGGAAGCTGAGGCAGGTGGACTAGCCTGAGCCAAGAGTGAAACCCCACCTCTATTAAAAATAGAAAAACTAGCCAGGCATAATGGTGCATGCCTGTAGTTCCAGCTATTCCAGAGGCTGAGCACGGATAGACTCAAGCCCAAGAGTTTAAGGTTACTATGAGCTATGATCCCATTACACTGTAGCCAGGGCGACAGACAGAGAATGTTTCAAAAAAAAAAAAAAGTTCGGAAAATAGTAAAGCAGATGCCACTAAGATTAAACAGATGTTCACTTCCTGCTATATTTACTTTATTTATTACTTTTATTTTTTTGAGACAGAGTCTTAAGCTGTCACCTGAGTTGAGTGCAGTGGAGTCACAGCTCACAGCAACCTCAAGCTCTTGGGCTTAAGCAATTCTCTTGCCTCATTCTCCCAAGTAGCTGAGACTACAGGTGCCTGCCACAACATCCAGCTATTTGTTATGTTGTTGCTGCTGTCATTGTTGTTTTTTAGGTGGCTGGGGCTGTGTGGCCTGCACACTACTCACTGAGCTACAGGCACTGCCTATATTTACTTTAGTTTTCTCTTTCTCTAGGAAATAAAATGTTACAAGTACAAAGTCCCACTTGCTTTCACCTCTTCTCCCTCTTTCTCCAGAAATAATTGCTATACTGAAGCTGAAGCATATTATTTCCATGAATTTTTTTTTTTTTTTTTTTTTTTTGTAGAGACAGAGTCTCACTTTACCACCCTCGGTGGAGTGCCGTGACGTCACAGTACTCACAGCAACCTCCAGCTCTTGGGCTTCTGCAATTCTCCTGCCTCAGCCTCCCAAGCAGCTGGGACTACAGGTGCCTGCCACAACACTGGGCTATTTTTTGGTTGCAGTTCAGCCGGGGCTGGGTTTGAACCCACCACCCTCGGTACATGGGGCCAGTGCCCTACTCACTGAGCCACAGGCACCACCCTCCACGAATATTTTTAACTTTCACTGCATGTGTATGTGTCTACTAGACAAACACTCTTAAAGCTTTATAAATATATATGAGAAATCTATATAAATTTTTAAATTTTTTATGAATAGTATACTTGGTTTTTGATCATTTATCCATATTGATAAATATAAATGCTTTTCCATTCATTTTAACTGCTGTATAAATTGTACAAATAACAGATTTTTTTCCATTTTTGTACTATTACAAACGATGCTACGGTAAGCATTTGTCAAAGCGTAAGTTTTAAAGCTATGTGTAAAAACATCAGCCTTGTGTCAATGTACAGCAATGTTGTGTCAAAGACAAAGATAGCTCATTGATGGGGGAAATTGCAGGATGACAAAGGTGGTTCAAAAGAGGATGTGAATGTATATTGCTGGGCACATGGCACACCCCTGTAAACTCAGCTGCTTGGGAGGGTAATGTAGGAGCATTACTTGAGCCCAGGACTTTGAATCCAGCCTGGTCAATATAGTGAGATCCCATTTCTTTTTTTTTTTTTTTTTGCAGTTTTTGGCCAGGGCTGGGTTTGAACCTGTCACCTCCGGCATATGGGACTAGCGCCCTATCTGTTTGAGCCACAGGCACTGCCCAGAGATCTAATTTCTAATAAAAAATAAATAGTAAATAAGGCAAAATTTCCTCTGGTGTAAATGACCCTTCTTAGGCAATGTTATGGTTCCTTTCTCACTATTCAGGCTGTGAATTCTAAACCTCAATAGCTGCACCCAGGAGCTTCTTAAAAATGCAGAATGTGTGCTGGGCACAGTGGCTCATGCCTATAATTCTAACACTCTGGGAGGCCAAGATGGCAAGATCACTTGAGTCCAGGAGCTCAAGACCAGCCTGAGCAAGAGTGAGACCCTGTCTCTACTAATAACAGAAAAATTAGCTGGGCCAGGTGTGGTGGCTCAGGCCTATAATCCTAGTACTCTGGGAAGCCAAGGTGGGTAGATTGTCTAAGCTTAGGAGTTCGAGACCAGCCTGAGCCAAAGCAAGATCTCATCTCTAAAAATAGTCAGGCGTTGTGGAGGGGACCTGTAGTCCGAAGCTACTTGGGTGGCTGAGGCTAGAAGATCAATCACTTGAACCCAAGAGTTTGAGATTGCTGTAAGCTATGATGCCAGGGCACTGTACCAGGGGCAACAAAGTGAGACTGTCTCAAAAAAAAAAAAGAAAAGAAAAATTAGCCAGGTATTGTGGCACATGCCTGTTATCCCAGTTTCTCAGGAGGCTGAGGCAGAAGGATTGCTTAAATCCAGGAGTTTGAGGTTGCTGTGAATGAGGCTGATGCTATGGCACTCTAGCCTGGGCAACAGAATGAGGCTGTGTCTTGAAAAGAAAAGAAAAGAAAAGAAAAAAAGAAAAGAAAAGAAAAGAAAAGAAAAGGAAAAGAAAAGAAAAGAAAAGAAAAGCAGTGCCTGTGGCTCAGTGAGTAGGGCGCTGGCCCATATGTCAAGGGTGGTGGGTTCAAACCCAGCCCCAGCCAAACTGCAACAAAAAAATAGCTGGGTGTTGTGGCGGACGCCTGTAGTCCCAGCTGCTTGGGAGGCTGAGGCAAGAGAATCGCATAAGCCCGAGAGTTAGAGGTTGCTGTGAGCTGTGTGACGTCATGGCACTCTACCTGAGGGCAGTACAGTGAGACTCTATCTCTACAAAAAAAAAAAAAAAAAGAAAAGAAAAGAAATGTAGAATCTTAGACTCCATCCCTGAATCTGAATCTCTAGGAGTAAGGACCAGCAATCTGTGTCTTAACAAATTCTCATGGTAGGTTTGGCGCTCGTAGCCCAGTGGTTAGGGCACCGGCCACATGCACTAGGGCGGGAACCTGGGCTCAGCCTGCCAAAAAATGACAACTCCCCCCCCCCCAAAAAACAAAAATAGCTGGGCATTGTGTGTGGCAAGGCTGAGGCAAGAGAATCGCTTAAGCCCAAGAGTTTGAGGTTGCTGTAAGCTGTGATGCCACAGCATCTACTGAGTGTGACATAGTGAAACTCTGTCTCAAAAAAAAACAATAATAATAATTCTCAAGGTGATTTTTACACATGCCAAACTTTAAGGAGCACTGTTGTGGTTTGATTTTGAAAGGACATGCATTTCTGTCTTTTTTCTTATTTCTAAATTTTGGACTCTGTTTTTTTTTTTTTTTTTGGAGACAGAGCCTCAAGCTGTTGCCCTGGGTAGAGTGCCATGGCATCACAGCTCATAGCAACCTCCAACTCCTGGGCTCAAGCGATTCTCCTTCCTCCCCCTCCAAAGTAGCTGGGACTACAGGTGCCTGCCACAACGCCTGTCTATTTTTTTGGTTGCAGCCATCATTGTTGTTTGGCGGGCCTGGGCTAGATTGGAACCCACCAGTTCAGGTGCATGTGGCTGGCACCTTAGCTGCTTGAGCCACAGGAGCCGATACTGGACAATTTTTTCTCACAGCATCTTTCTTTGTGTCACCTGGGCACATGTGTGTGAGTTTCTCCAAGTGGCGGTTCATAAACAGGGCTGAGATGAAGCAAGTGAAGTATTGGCTATAAAGTTTAAGGAAGAGTCAAAAAACTTAGTAATAAACATAAATAATAATTTGATATAATGTTTTTTACAATAAAAATTAATGCAAAAAATTCACAATGAACAAAATAAAAATCACATAAAGACAGAATCTAACTCTGACCTTGCATAGCTGGCCTTTATTTACCTCATTTTGCTTGGAAATATTTATCTTGATAGACCAGGCAAGGTGGGTCATGCCTGTAATCCTAGCACTCTGGGAGGCTGAGTTGGATGGATCACTTGAGCTCAAGAGTTTGAGACCACCCTGAGCAAGAGTGGGACCCCATCTCTAAAAATAGTTGGGTGTTGTGGCAGACACCTATAGTGCCAGCTACTCAGGAGGCTGAGGCAAAATAATCACTTGAGCCCAAGAGTGTGATTTAGCTGTGAGCCATGATTCCAGGGCATACTACAGAGGAAGCTTTTGTAAGAGCTTGAGTAGGGAGGTGGAATATTTGGTTCTCATTTTACAAAGGGTCCCTTTGACCATTATGAACAGGGACAAGAGTGGATTCAGGGGGTTAAGTTAGTTTATTGTGGGCAAGTGATTGAAATAGGATAGCAAGGCCGGGTGCAGTGGCTCACACCTGTAATCCCAGCACTTGGAAGGCCCAGGCGGGTGGATTGCCTGAGCTTAGAAGTTTGAGACCAGCCTGAGCCAGAGTGAGACCTTGTCTCTAAAAAATAGCTGGGTGTTGTGGTGGGTGCCTGTAGTCCCAGCTATTTGGGAGGCTTAGGCAAGAGCATCACGTACGCTAAATATTTTGCGATTGCTGTGAACTGTGACACTATCTATGGCAATCTACCAAGGGCGACAAAGTTAGACCCTCTTTCTTAAAAAAAAAAAAATCTTGTCAGCACCTGTGGCTCAAGGAGTAGGGTGCCGGCCCCATATACTGGAGGTGGTAGGTTTAAACCCGGCCCCAGCCAAAAACTGCCAAAAAACAAAAAAAACTTAATTACTGAGTTTGGGGTATCCCTTTAAATTTTTCTCCCAAAGCGTGTATCTGACTCATTTCATCTTTGTCCCTGTCCTGAAACTTTAACTGACAGGGCATTTCAAATTCCTCTCCAAAGTGGTTTTGCAAATGTATATACCCTCACAAGCAAAGTGTAAGAGTTTCTCTCCTGGGTAGCGCCTGTGGCTCAGTGAGTAGGGCCCCGGCCCCATATACCGAGGGTGGTGGGTTCGAATCCAGCCCAGGCCAAACTGCAACAACAACAAAAAAATAATGGGGTGTTGTGGCGGGTGCCTGTAGTACCAGCTACTTGGGAGGCTGAGGCAAGAGAATCACCTAAGCCTAAGAGCTGGGGTTGCTGTCAGCTGTGACGCCATGGCACTCTACCAAGGGTGACAAAGTAAGACTCTGTCTCTAAAAAAAAAAAAAAAAAAAAAAGAGTTCCTCTCCAACTTTACAAGGGGTAAATGGGAGAAAAGTCTGATGTCTGGATAATTGAGGTATCATCTGACTTCCTAATCAATATAAAATTTGCCATGGAGGGGAGTATCCAGCTTCTGTGTCCTCCAGGATTGATTTGAAGATCCAGATTGACCATCTCAGCAAACAGTTGAGGCTGAAAAATGATAGAAGTGCATTTTCAGGCCACACGATCAAGGATATTTACAGGTCCTTGAAATTTCAGCTTCTGGCTCAGCACACATTGGTTCCTCTTGCAGTTTCTGTAATCAACTTGAGGTCTCCAGGATGCACCTTTGAGTAGTTATCACTAACTTCCTCTATCACTTTTGCTCAGTTCTGACATACTGGCTTGTCAGAGGACTTTTCTTGACTTCCAGGGGTTGCCAGGCCCTGAACACAACCTAGCCCTAGGAAACCTATCCTGGGTCCCAGAGAAGTGTCTTACTCACCCATGACATTTTCATGTCTGATCAGGAAGTTGTTTAGATGGCTCAGTGCCCATAGATCAGTGAGTAGGGCGCTGGCCACATACACAGAGGCTGGTGGGTTTGAGCCCGACCCGGGCCTGCTAACCAACAATGACAACTGCAACCAAAATACAGCCAGGTGTTGTGGCAGGTGCCTGTAGTCCCGGCTACTTGGGAGGCTTAGGCAAGAGAATTGCTTAAGCCCTAGAGTTTGAGGTTGCGGTGAGCTGTGACAACACGGCACTCCACCCAGGGCGACATAGTGAGACTCTATCTCAAAAAAAAAAAAAAAAAAAAAAGGAAGTGGTTTAGAGGAGTCCTAGAATTATACCTCCTTCTGGGTGCCGCCTGTGGCTCAAAGGAGTAGGGCGCTGGCCCCATATGCTGGAGGTGGTGGGTACAAACCCGGCCCGGGCCAGAAATTGCAAAAAAAAAAAAAAGTCACCAGGTGAGGTTGTACACCCCGTGTACAGCTACTTGGAAGGCTGAGGCAGGAGGATCACTTCAATCCAGGAGTTTGAATTTGTAGTTGCTATGATGGTATCTATGAATAGTCACTGAACTTCAGCCTCAGCTGTAACACAGGAAGACCGCATCTCTTAAAAAAAAAAAAAAGCTACATACAGTATGATTCCATTTATATAAAACTGAAAATGCAAACTAATCTATAGATTAGTGACAGAAAGCAGAACAATGATTGCTTGGGAATTGGGAGCATGGAGAAACACAGGAGAGAGGGATTACAAAGGAACACCAGGAAACTTCTGAGAGTAATAATAGATTTCACTGTCTGGATTGTGGCAATGGTTTCACGGTTGTACACATTTCAAAACTTATCAAATTATACACTTTAAATATATTATAAAACGCACAGTTTATATACCTCAACAGGTTAGCCGCAATGGCTCATGCCTATAATCCTAGAACTCTGGGAAGTTGAGGTATGAGGATTGCTTGAGCTCATGAGTTTGAGACCAGACTGAGCAAAGTGAGACCCCCGTCTCTACTAAAAACAGAAAAATTTAATGGATCATATGGTGTGAACCTGTACTCCCAGCTACTGGGGAGGCTCGGATAGGAGTATCGCTTGAGCCTAGAAGTTTGAGGTTACTGTGAGTTACAATGAGGCCACGGTCCTCTAGACCAGGCGACAGAGTGAGACTGTCCCCTCTACTCAAAATTATACTCCAAGAAAATTGTAAAAATTAAAAAAAGTGGACGGCGCCTGTGGCTCAGTGAGTAGGGCGCCGGCCCCATATGCCGAGGGTGGTGGGTTCAAACCCAGCCCCGGCCAAACTGCAACAAAAAAATAGCCGGGTGTTGGGCGGGCACTTGTAGTCCCAGCTGCTAGAGAGGCTGAGGCAAGAGAATCGTGTAAGCCCAAGAGTTAGAGGTTGCTGTGAGCCTTGTGACGTCATGGCACTCTACCCGAGGGCGATAGTGAGACTCTGTCTCTACAAAAAAAAAAAAAAAAAGTAATGGTTTCTGTGAAAACTAAATGAAAAAGCATTTAAGCACGTTGTGTGGAGTCTGGCACACAGTCAGTGCCCAATAGTTGTTTATGATGCTGTTAGAACTTGCCTGTCTCCTGGATTGCTCCATCATATCTCTCCCTGTTTATTACCTTCATAGCACTGAAATAATCTGTAATTATCTAGTTTACTTGTTTGTGGTCTTTCAACTATGAATTCCCTGAAGCAGGGGTTGGGTTTAAATTCCTACTGGTGGTGTTTTTTCAGTGTCTTTTGAACCTCTAGCTCCTACTGCCACCACCTTTGCCTTTGGTGATCATCACATCCTTTTACTACAGTCCAGAGAGTTTGACCGCGAGCGGCCTAAACGGATCTACCACGCTCAGTGACTGATACGACCACTTAAGACCTTTGTCTACGGGTAGTCCAGATTTTTCTACATAGACAGAAAAAAAAGAGTAGCTGAAACTAGTGCAACACTAATAAGACCCTCCTTTAGTTGCTCTGAGAAGGAGAATTTCAGTTTTCTCCCTCACGTATTAAATAGCAGTTCTCAAAACACTCCACCATTTAAAACAAAAAAAATCATATTAAACTTCGTTCGACACTCACCTAACACCCAAATCAACTGTCATTAAACCAACATAATTCAGTCTCCGTAGAGACTGTCAAAAATTGCCAATGCCGACTATATTTCAAGTCGTCATGGCGGGGTATTGGGAAAAGTTTTCAATTAGCAATAATCGCGCCTCGGATAAACCTCATTGGCTACGATACTGCCACTGCGCAAAGCTGAAAACCAACTGCGCCCGCCCACTCCCCTACGGATGACAACTGCCTTTACAGTGAGGGTGAGTGACTGCCAGCCCGATCATGAATATGACACGTTCTTATTCGAGTAGTTATATTTGAGGCCTACCTGCGTGGGAGGTTTCTCGTTATTGAGACATCTGTGCCGAATATTCGGATTTTGGGAACCATAGAACATCTCGCTTGGGCTGCTGGGGAATTTTATGCAAATAAGGATGACGTCACAGATCTGACCAGGTTAAGATTTGCATTTGCAGGGAGACCCGGCGGCAGGAAAGAGAAGGTAAAACAGCGCTAAAGGTGGACTGGCCGGCTGTGTCTCGGAGTGCAGAAACGGTAGGTAGGTAGAAACCGAGGGGTATGATTTTAAAAAAAATTCCAAAATAGCGCTCGGACAATCATTGAAGAGATGACTTGTAAGCCCAGTCAGACACAGAACATGGTATAGACAGATACTAAACACTACACTATACTATAAATTAGTTAACCTTGACTTCATGTGAACTGCTGATAAAAGAACGAAACACAAAAACCTTCCTCTACTTTCTTTACGTTAAAGCAGCAATTCCTCAGTTACCAACTAATACTTAGAAACAGTACCGAAAAGAAAAAAAAAAAAAAAAAAGTCTTCTTTTCGAAACCAAGTTATTCAGTCTCCGTAGAGACCGTCAAAAATTGCCAGTGCCGACTATATTGCAAGTCGTCACAGCGGGGTATTGGGAAAAGTTTTCAATTAGCAATAATCGCGCCTCGGATAAACCTCATTGGCTACGATACTGCCACTGCGCAAAGCTAGCAACTAGCTCTACTTGTTCATTGTTCCCAGTAAGCCAGGTTCCTAGTTCAAAAAGGCGAGTTTAGGGCTCATTTTAAAAACCTTCAATTATTGTTTGCTTGAAAATGATATGATTATATGAAAGTCTTTCTGAAATACGTAGGCAATTTCTACAATATTCTGTTGTGATTTTACTTGGTTTTGGTGGCGAATGAAGCATAGCATTGTGGGAGGAAACATGATAATAGACTTAACTCAGGGACTGCAAGGGGCGGTTAAGAAAAATGGGATCGATTTGGGTGCTGTTCGTTTGGCTCTCGATTTACAGTGTAACTACCTTCTCTAAAGAGGTTTTTGTTTTGTTTGTTTTGTTTTTGTTGTTTTCACTGTGGTAAAATATACATAACAAAATTTACTATTTTAACAATTTTTAAGTGTAAGTTCAGTGGCATTGAATATATTCACGTTGTGTAGCCATTACCACCATTCATCCCAGAACTTTTTTATCTTTCCAAACTGCAACTCTAGTACTCTTTAAACTCTAATTCCCCATTTCCCTCTCCCCCAGACCCCGGCAACCTCCATTATATTTCTGTCTCTAGGTTCCTTATTCAAATAGAATCATGCAATATTTGTCCTTTTTATTTTTTGGTCTGGCTTGTTTAGGAATAATTATTTTTAGGGTCTGTCTTTTTTTTTTTTGTAGAGACAGAGTCTCACTGTACCGCCCTCGGGTAGAGTGCCATTACGTCACACGGCTCACAGCAACCTCTAACTCCTGGGCTTAAGCGATTCTCTTGCCTCAGCCTCCCGAGCAGCTGGGACTACAGGCGCCCACCACAACGCCTGGCTATTTTTTGGTTGCAGTTTGGCCGAGGCCGAGTTTGAACCCGCCACCCTCGGCATATGGGGCTAGCGCCCTACTCACTGAGCCACAGGCCCGTAGGGTCTGTTATATCGAGCTTTAATTCCTTTTATGGCTGAATAATAATCTATTGTATGGATTTTTTTCTTTCTTTTTTTTTTTTTTTTTTGAGACAAAAATCTCACTTGTCGCCCTTGGTAGAATGCCGTGGTGTCACAGCTCACAGCAACCTCAAACTTTGGGGCTCAAGCGATTCTCTTCTCTCAGCCTCACAAGTCGCTGGGACTACAGGTGCCGCCACAACGCCTGGCTATTTTTTTTTTTTTTTTTTTTTAATACATGGGGGTCTCTCTCTTGCTTAGGTTGGTCTGGAACCCATGAACTCAGGCAATCCACCCGCCTCAGCCTCCCAGAGTGCTTAGAATTACAAGCATGGGCACCTCGCCAGGTCTGTTGTATGGAATTTTATATGTGCATTCATTCTTAGATGGATAATTGAGTAGTTTCCACCTTTTGGATATCGTGAATAATGCTGCTACTGGTGTATAAGAATCAATTTAGTTCCCTTTAATATATTTAAAGTGCAGAATTTAAGTTTGAACTACAGTAGAGCCTCCAAAGTTGACCACCCAGCTACATTGACCACCTCCTTAAATTTGCCTAATTTTCATTTATGATTGAGCAAATAAGTAAACATATTGTAAACAATAAAAGATAGGTTTCTAGAAAAAAAAAAAAAAAAAAGAATCAATTTAGTTCCTGGGCGGTGCCTGTGGCTCAAGGAGTAGGGCCCCGGCCCCATATGCCAGAGGTGGTGGGTTCAAACACAGGCCCCGGCCAAAAACTGCCCCCCCCAAATAAATAAATACATAAATAAAATTAGTTCCTATTTTCAATTCTTTGGATTATATACCTATAAGTGGAATGGTTGAATCTTTTGTTAATTCTGTTTAATTCAGAAGGGTTTTCTTTAGATATCTTAATTCAAAGGAACCTTTCTGCTTGAATGGAAGAGGTTTTATTTTCATGGAAATATTCACAGTGTATGAAATTTAAAGTAACTTTTACTCTCACTACTTGTTTTCTTTTGGGAAATGGAAAGTTGCTAAAAATCTATATATGGACTTATTTTCTCCCTGAACTATATTATTCAAAATACAATATTTATATTTTGGCATTTCTACTCATTAAAATGCACATACTAGTCATCAAGAGAGGGACATTTCCTCCTCCCCCCTTTTTCTTTTGAGAGTCTCATTCTGTCATCCTTGGTGGAGTGCTGTGGCATCATAGCTTACAGCATCCTCAGATTCTTAGGCTCAAGTGATCTTTTTGCCTCAGCCTCCCAAGCAGCTGGGACTACATGTGTCATTCACAATGCCGAACTATTTTTAGAGATGGTGGTCTCACTCTTGCTCAGATTGGTCTGGAACTCCTGAGCTCAGGCAATTTACCTGCCTCAGTCTCCTAGAGTGCTGAGGTTATAGGTGTGAGCCATGGAGTCCAGCCTCCCCAATATAATTATAAAAAATTTGCAACACAAAAAGTTCAAAGAATTGTTCAATGAATATCCATGTACTCATCATCTATATGCAAAATTACATTTGAAAGGCCCAGTTTGATGCTGATGTTTAGTTAGTTATGTATTTTGTCATAGCCATAACTACCATGGGGTAAGAAAAACAGAGAAAAGACTAGCAATCTAGTTAATTTAGATTATTTTACTTTGATCCAAAGACTTAGTCATTAATTCCAGGTGAAATTAATCCCAGGTGGGGTGGAGTTAGGAGAAATAAAAAGACTAAAGCACTAATCCCACAAGGGTGGAAAAAGAGCTGCCAGCCATTAAGAATGTCTCTGTTAGGGTCAGCGTCCGTAGCTCAACCGTAGCTTACAGCGTCAACCACATACACTGGGGCTGGTGGGTTTGAGCTTGGTCCAGCCCTGCTAAATAACAACAACTACAAAAAAAGTAAATAAATAAAAAATAGCCGGGTGTTGTGGCGGGCGCCTGTAGCCCCAGCTACTTAGGAGGCTGAGGCAAGAGAATCGCTTAAGCCCAAGAGTTTGAGGTTGCTGTGAGCCATGATGCCACAGCACTCTGCCGAGGGCAACACAGTGAGACTCTGTTTCAAAAAAAAAAAATAAAAAGAAGTGTCTCAGTTGGGTGGCTCGTTACACTCTGTCAGCAGCTAAAGGAAATTGTCTACGTGGATGACTTTTTAGCACTGTGTAGATGACTTTTCAGCACTATGAGAAAAATCAAAACCCCAACTAACTTCTCCCCAGAACATGAGTTTCTTTGGGGCCTAAAACCACAATAGTCCTCCCAGCCAGTCTCTGGTAATAGTCATTCTACTTAGAGAACTGAAAAAAATAACATAAGTTTGAACTTTTTCATAATAAAATTGGTGAAGGGAGAGGGAGAATGTCATTGTTTTGACACTTTTGTAGTTTTTTTTATCAAATACCTGTAAAATATGTGCAGAAAATGTTCTGGATTATAATCTTTTAAAATTTATTTACTTTTTGTTTGTTGTTGCAGTTTTGGCCAGGGCTGGGTTTGAACCCGCCACTCTCAGTATATGAAGCCGGCGCCCTACTCACTGAGCCACAGGTGCTGCCCTATAATTTTTTTTTTTAACAGTCTCACTATGTTGCCCGCGATAGAGTGCTGTGGCGTCACAGCTCACAGCAACCTTCAATTCTCGGGCTTAAGCGATTCTCTTGCCTCAGCCTCCCAGGTAGCTGGGATTACAGGCAACCTCCACAATGCCCAGCTATTTTTTTGGTGCAATTATTTAGCTGGCCGGGGCTGGGCTGGAACATGCCACCCCAGTGTATGTGGCTGGCACTGTAACCACTGTGCAAAGGCGCCAAGCCAAGGATTATAATTTTATTTTTTAATTTTTTATTTTTTGGTTGAGACAGAATCTCACTTTGTCACCCTCGGTAGAGTGCTGTGGCGTCACAGCTCACAGCAACCTCCAGCCCTTGGGCTTAGGTGATTCTCTTGCCTCAGCCTCCCAAGTAGCTGGGAGCACAGCTATTGTTGCAGTTTGGCTGGAGCCAGGTTTGAACCCACCACCCTCGGTATATGGGGCCAGCGCCCTACTCACTGAGCCGCAAGGGTGGCCTGTTCTTTCTTTTTTTTCTCTCTCTCTCTCTCTTTTTTTTTTTTTTCAGTATTTGGCCGGGGCTGGGTTTGAACCTGCCACCTCTGGCATATGAGACTCAAACTCCTGGGCTTAAGTGATTCTCTTGCCTCAGCCTACCGAGTAGCTGTGACCACAGGCACCCACCGCAATGCCTGGTCATTTTTGGTTGTAGTTGTCATTGTATGGCAGGCCTGGGCTGGATTCAAACCTGCCAGCTCTGGTGTATGTGGCTGGCACCTTAGGTGCTTGAGCTACAGACCACCACCATATTTATTTTATTTTATTATTATTATTATTCTTTATTTATTTATTTTTTTTGAGACAGAGCCACAAGCTGTTGCCCTGGGTAGAATGCTGTGTCGTCACAGCTCACAGCAACCTCCAACTCTTGGGCGTAAGCAATTCTCTGGCCTCAGCCTCCCAAGTAGCTGGTACTACAGGCACCTGCCACAACGCCTGGCTTTTTTTTGTTGCAGTTGTCATTGTTGTTTGGCAGGCTCGGGCTGGGTTCGAACCTGCTAGCCTGGGTGTATGTGGTACCCACTGAGCTATGGGCGCTGCCCTAAGATTGGGATTTTTTTTTTTTGAGTCAGAGCCTTGAGCTGTTGCCCTGGGTAGAGTACTGTGGCATCACAGCTCATAGCAACCTGGGCTTAAGTGATTCTCTTGCCTCAGCCTCCCAAGTAGCTGGGACTACAGGTGCCTGCCACAACGCTGGGCTATTTTTGGTTGTAGTTGTCATTGTTGTTTGGCAGGCCCAGGCTGGATTCAAACCTGCCAGCTTTGGTGTGCCTTAGCCACTTGAGCTACAGGCGCTGAGTCAAGTGTTTTTTTTTGTTTGTTTTTTTGAGAGTCTCAGTTTTTCATCCCTGGTAGAGTGCTGTGGTGTCATACCAAAGCTAGTTTTATTTAGAAGTCTAGAACTCTTACTGAGGACTATGGACTGAGACCAATAGCTTGGGAGCACTTCTTTCAGACCACTGCAGTATGGTATTTCCACCCGCTGCATATATACAGATGGTGGGGATTCTGGACTTACAAACTCACATCACACTTGCTCAGAAGTCACAATAAAGCAGAACTGAATCAAAGTTTGCGTGTAAGAGTACATCTGACTATAGATTACAGAAGCATAATCACTAACCCATCAGATGTTATCTTATTGCAGGAAAAGGAAAGGATTAGAGTCATTTATCTTTTAAGGAATATGATGACTCAGGCAAGAGACATGGGGAGGTGGCAGGTGCTGTACTCTATCCTATTTTGTTCTACAAAGCATCTTTCTAGGAGCCGCACATGATCATAGTCAGGGCTTTTGTGAAATTATGTGGCAAGAGGAAATGAGCAAACATGGCTTTTTTTTTTTTTTTTTGCAGTTTTTTTTTTTTTTTTTAGCCAGGGCTGGGTTTGAACCCACCACCTCTTGCATATGGGGCCAGCGCCCTACCCCTTTGAGCCACAGGTGCTGCCTGCAAACATGGTTTCTTAAGGTTGCTACTTTTGTCTCACATCCCAAAGTACTAAAATGAATCATATTATCAATATTACCTCCATACGTACAATCTAGGACTGGAAGCCAAATTCTCAAATTCTGCCTCAAACTTCCACATTACTCCTCTGGGCTTCAGTTCAGTTTGTCTGTCTGTTTAAAGACTGGAGTTGATCTGTCTCTGTTGTCCAAGCAGGAGTGTAATAGCAAGATCAGAGCTCACTGAGCCTCCAGTGCTTGGGCTGGTGTGTGCCACTATGCCTGGCTAATTTTTTTCCTTTTTTTCTTTTTGGAGGAAGGGTCTCATTATATGGCCCAAACTGGTCTCCAGCTGCTGACCTCAATCAATTCTCTTGCCTCTGCCTCCCAAAGCTCTGGGACTATATACCCAAGCCAACACACCCAGCTCTCAGTTGAGCATAAGATGGGGGAAGGGAGTCCTCAGGTGGTCTTCAGGGTCCTTGCTAGCTGCCCCTTGATTATGTACTAAGACACTTGTAAATGAATTGATGTCTTATTTAGGTGATGCTATGGAGTAGCAGTTCTTGTTGGCTACTCAATAGATCAGAATCTCTGGGAGTGAAACGCAGGCATTGCGTTGATTAATTTAAACACAAGATGAGAAGTAAAATTGGAGAAGTCATGTGGGTAAGCACATTAGTCCACATATAATATATCTTTAACTGTTCATATTGCTGTAAAAACATGGATTTTTCAGGCTCAGTGGTTAGGATGCTGGCCACATGCACTAGGGCTGGTGGGTTTGAACCCGACCCAAGCCTGCTAAACAAACAAACAAACAAATAACTGGGTCTTGTGGCAGGTTCCTGTAGTCCCACCTACAAGGGAGGCTGAGGAAAGAGAATAAGCCCAAGAGTTTGAGGTTGCTGTGAGCTGTGACGCCATAGCACTCTACTAAGGGCGACAAAGACTCTGTCTCAAAAAAAAAAAAAACAATGAAAAGAAAAAGCATCAATTTTTCAGATATTTGTTAACTACAGTAGTTAAGTTGCAAAGGGAACTTGATTCTGTCATGGTGAATAGAAAGGATAATAAACACTTAAGTTTAGAATGAGTCAAAACTAGATCGATTTTTAAAAATATTATATTACATTTTATTTGTTTATCTGTAGACCCATGGTTTCACTATTTTGTCCAGGCTGGTCTCGAACTCCTGGCCTGAACTGATCCTCCCCTCCTCGGCCTCCCAAAGTGTTGGGATTATAGGCATGAGCCTCTGCGCCTGGCCTAGATCCAGTAATTAAAAGCTTCTGTCTTAAGAGAGGATGAATTCCTAAATTAGCGCTGTTCGGATTTGCAATTTTGCACTCAGGACATTTCACTTCTCTGGGAGGAAGAGTAATGACGAAGTATCCTTGGCTCAGGTGAGAGCGGTTCAAAACCTCTCAGGGGAGAGAAGCTTAAAACCTCGGACCGGGAAAGGCCGACCGAGGGCGCTCCGGGACAATCCTGGGCGCTCCGGGACAATCCTGAGCCCTCCAAAAATGCGGCGCGGGGGGTTGTGGGACTTGTAGTTTGTCTCGCATTATTTTGGCTTCATGAACTACACTTCCCAAAATGCAAATATAACCAGACAATCCTACTGCCGGCTGTGAACTGTCCTTTGTGCTGTGGAAGGTCAGTGTATGTTCTGTGCGGCCTGGGAGTTTCTAGAAGGGTTGGTTTTGTTTTTTCTTTTTTGGAGACACAGTCTCATTTGTCATCCTCGGTAGAGTGCGTCACAGCTCGCAGCAACCTCAAACTCCTGGGCTCAAGCGATTCTCTTGTCTCAACCTCCAGAGTTGCTGGGACTACAGGCGCCCGCCACAACGCCGGGTTATTTTTAGAGACGCGGTGTGTGTGTGTGTGTGTGTGTGTGTGTGTGTGTGTGTGTGTGTCGTTCTTACTCAGGCTGGTCTCGAACCTGTGAACTCAGGCAGTCCACCCGCCTCGGACTCCCAGAGTGCTAAGGTTACAGGCGTGAGCCTCTGCGCCCGGCCAAGGTTTGGATTTTTTTCTTCTTTTTTGGGGGGTGTGTGTGTGGGGGGGGTGGGTTGGTTTCTAGTAAGGGATTTCCTCTTCTTTGCCCTTGGTGGGATTTGAGAAAGGCAGCAGCTGTTCCAATGAAGCCCTTTTCAGCGCAGTTTCCCTGGCCCTTTGGTCTCAGGAAACCCTGCTATGTATTTGTTGAGCTGCTCACGTGTTGCTGTGGAATCTCAAGGAGAAAGTGGGATCTTGAACTCAGGTCTGGAAAGCCAAGCATAAAATAATGTTTACATCCAGGGTGCATGTCACAAGAGAATTTCTGCGTTATATCAAATAATATTTCAAAGTTTTGTTTAAAGCTAAAAAAGCTGACACGCACGGGTCATGTCCCTCTGCTTGTGTCCAAACAGCAGTTTGCAATAGAGTATAAATCATGAATAAAATCCAAAGTTCAAAGGCCTGAACAACAACCTCATCAAAACCTCAAGGCTATAATCCTAGCACTCTGAGAGGGCTAGGCCGGTGGATTGCTTGAGCTCACAAATTCTACACCAGCCTGAGCAAAAGTGAGACCCCGTCTCTACTAAAAAATAGAAAAACTAAGTCAAGAGGATCTCTTGAGCCCAAGTTGGAGGTTGCTGTGAGCTACCACATCATGGCACTCTACCCAGGGCAACAGCTTGAGACTTGTCTCAAAAAAAACCCCCAAACACTGGTCTATTAGGACTCAGCTGTGCTTCTGTAGCTTATGGAGAAATTAGGTAATTATAATTTATAAAGTATATTTTTATTGTATTATATTTTAGAAACCAAATCTCACTCTGTCGCCTTGTCTAGAGTGCTCTGGTGTCATTGTAGCTCACAACAACCTGGAACTCCTGGGTTCAAGCGATCCTCTTACCTCAGCCTCCCAAGTAGCTGGGTCTACAGGTACCTGCAACAACACTGGCTAGTTTTTTTTTGTCACCCTCAGTAGAGTCCCGAGAAGTCACAGCTCACAGCAACCTCCAGCTCTTTGGCTTAGGTGATTCTCTTGCCTCAGCCTCCTGAGTAGTTGGGACTACAGGAGCCTGCCACAACACCTGGCTATTTTTTGTTGTTGTTGCAGTTTGGCTGGGGTCGGCTTTGTTCATGGCTACTTTTTTTTTTTTTTAAGACAGAGTCTCACTTTGTCGCCCTTGGTAGAGTGCTGTGGCGTCACAGCTCATGGTAACCTCCAGTTCTTGGGCTTAAGTGATTCTCTTGCCTCAGCCTCCTGAGTAGCTGGGACTATAGGTGTGAGCCACCACACCTGGCCTGAACAACAACTTCATCAAAACCTGATGAAGCCATCAGGTTTATATGTAGCCATAGATGGAATAATAATGTACTATTATGAGATTTAAAAGATATTGGGGTAAGCCATTAATCTTTTGAAGTTTATAGGGAATTCAGTTCTGACAAGCCAAGTGTTACTAGAAGAGATGGAACAGGCTTTATGTTTTGCTAGTACCTGCTTTATCATTTTTTCTCTTCACTCCTTTTTAAAATAACACATTTTCCCTTGGATGCAGAAAGCTTTGGCAGATTCACCAACCATTTGAAGTTAATTTTCATTTGAGGTCTGTGGCATAAAACTTTGGCTTAAGTTCTTAAGAGATCATGAAGATAGGATTGGTTTAGGCTATGGTGAAATAGTCTAGTGTACAGATAAGATTTTTTTTTTTTTAGAAGGTATTAGAGATTCTTCACCAAAAATAAAGGTATATTAAAAAGGTAATTTAAAAGGTGGGCTCATTATTTCGAGTTGGACTCATAGGACACAGGAGGGTATTCTGAAATCAGTTTATGCCGGTGAGGGCCTGTTAAATATTCAGGAATTTGCTAGCCAGTTGTTAAAACCTGTTGGTAGCCTGGAATTAGCTATGATGAGATTATTCTCTTTTATCTCTCTTTTTGTGTGTGTGTTGGGGGGGGGGATCATGGAGACATGTGGTAGGAAGCTAGTTTACTAGCACACCCTGGCAAGGGTCAGTTTTTCTCTTTAAAGCATCCTTGAGTTAGCAGATTGTAAGCTAGTTCAATCTTTCAAATTTTACAAAAAACTGATTGAGATTACAAAATAAAATTATAATTACACTGTAGATGGGATGAGGGGAGAGGGGAAGAAGAAGCTGTACCTTTTCAGTGGAAGATATGCTTGCTCATTTGGGGGCCATTCTCCAAGGTACTAGAGTCATTGATGAAGTCATTATCCATAAGCATGACATCTGCCACTGGGAATAATATGGTCTGGACATATAGCTTTATTAGATTTTAGATTATGTCAAAACATGCACTCCTCCCCAATACACTTTTTTTTTTTTTTTTTTGCAGTTTTCGGTCAGGGCTGGATTCGAACCCTCCACTTCTGGCATATCAGGCCAGCGCACCACTCCTTTGAGCCACAGGTGCTGCCCAATACACTTTTTTTTGTGACAAGTTCTCTGTTACCTGGGCTAGAGTGCAGTGGCATCATCATAGCTCACTGCAGCCTCAAACTCCTAGGCTCAAGGGATCCTTCTGCCTCAGCCTCCCTAAATATAGCTGGGACCAGGCAAGAGTCACCATTCAGGGATTTAGCATAGTGTTTTCAGTGTTTACACATGTCGTAGCATGTATCAGAACCTCATTCATTTTTTTAGCTTTTTTTCTTCCATTGTATGGATAGACCACATTTTGCTTGTTATTCATCAGGTGGTAACTAACTTTGTTTTTAAAACCCTCTTTCTCACATGTTTCTTTTTCTCTAGAATGAGGATGAGCCTTGGGTTGACTTTGAGGTCAGCAAAAGTCCATTGGGTTGTGAACCTCAGCCGGCAGTGCTCATGTGGATTTATTGGGTCATTTGTGCCACCAAGTCCGCCGTTGGACCCTGAGAAGGTCAAAGAGTTACAGCGCTTCATCACCCTTTCCAAGAGACTCTTTGTGATGACTGGGGCAGGAATCTCCACTGAGTCAGGCATCCCAGACTACAGATCAGAAAAGGTGGGTCTTTATGCCCGCACTGACCGGAGGCCCATCCAGCACAGAGATTTTATGCAGAGTGCTCCAATCCGCCAGCGATATTGGGCAAGGAACTTCGTGGGCTGGCCTCAATTCTCCTCTCACCAGCCTAACCCTGCACACTGGGCTTTGAGCAACTGGGAGAAACTAGGAAAGTTGTACTGGTTGGTGACCCAAAATGTGGATGCCTTGCACACCAAAGCGGGGAGTCGGCGCCTGACAGAGCTCCATGGATGCATGCACAGGTGCAGGAAGGTCTAAAAAACTATTTGAACACAAAAATGTATTTTGTTTTGTGAGAGCAGAGACCTTGGCTGTCTTGATCACTGTTGTCTTAGACCTTAAGAAAAAGATTTGGGAGCAAGTTGTTTGTTTTAGAGTTGGGGACATAAAACAGGAAAAGAAGAAAAGCTGATGAAAGGTGTGTTAATGAGTGGGTTATGGCTTTGAACAGATAGGGCTCAGTCCTATTAGGGACCCTCTGACTATCTGGAACATGCTTCAGAGTTGTCTCATTGAAAGTTGAGGAAGCCAGGGTATTTATCTACCATCTCCCATGTCTCATTGGTTGAGAGTCCCTTATAAGGAATTAACTGCATAACACTTTGTCTCTGCCCCTCCTGAGAAGGCTTCCCTTCTGTGACTTATGCCTCAGCTTTTTGGCATAAGTCCCAGGGACTCAGGAAGCTGCTTATAAGAAAGCTGTGTGCAGGTCGCCTCTAGGGTGTACAAGGGAAACATGAGCAGAACACCAATAGCATATGCTACGAACTGCTGCATCTCCAGTGTCTAGACACATAGAACACGATAGTCTGCTATATAAACAGAACTCAGTGAATAATGACGGAACGAATACATGGGCAGGATGTCATACCTGCAGGCATGGAAATAATTGTAGCTAGTTTAAAGACTTTTAAATTATTTTTTAGAAACAGGATGTTATTCTGTCATCAGGCTGGGGTGCAGTAACGTCATCATAGTTCATGGTAACCTCGAATTCTTGGACACTCAAGGGATCTTTCTGCCTCTCAGCTTCCGGAGTAATTGGAACTATACACATGCACCATTACATCTGGCTAATTTTTTAATTTTTTTGTAGAGATGAAATCTCACTATGTTGCCTAGGCTAGTTTTGTACTCCTGGCCTCAAGTGATCCTCCTGCCTTGGCCTCCCAAAGTGCTGGGATTACAGATGTGAGCCACTGCACCTGGTGTCTTTATCTATAAGCCCCAGAAATCCTCCTCTAAGGACAGAAATTAGTCTGCCAGTAGTAAAATTACTGGGTGCCTGTAACGTATGATGTGTATTAATTCACTACTTGGTGATATGAAGGGGTCAAAACCAAAGTATAAACATGGTCTACGTGTGGAATCTTTGTAATGTTGGGGGGGTGCAAAAACAACAATTCAACACATGATTGTGTAGTCCTTGATAAATGTGCTGTGCACGTTGAGTGAAACCGATTTAATAAATATTAGAGTAATCAAGGAACTTTTAATTGAGGAGGGGCTTAAGACTGGCTAAGTTTTTTTTTTGTTTTTTTTTTTAATAATTAATTTTTTTATTGTTAAATCATAGCTGTGTACATTAGTGCAATCGCCTGTACCCATTCTAAGATGCACCATAGATGTGGCCCCACCCATGACCCTCCCTTCACCAAGACCTCCCCCCTCCCTTCCCTTTCCTTGGCCCTTTCCCTATAGTCTTGTGGTATAGTTGGGTTATAGCCTTCATGTGAAAGCTATAATTTAGCTTCATAGTAGGGCTGAGTACATTGGATACTTTTTCTTGCATTCCTGAGACACTTTGCTAAGAAGAATATGTTCCAGCTCCATCCATGTAAACATGAAAGAGGTAAAGTCTCCATCTTTCTTTAAGGCTGCATAGTATTCCATGGTATACATGTACCACAATTTGCTAGTCCAATCGTGAGTCGATGGACACTTGGGCTTCTTCCATGACTTAGCAATTATGAATTGGGCTGCAATAAACATTCTGGTATAGATGTCTTTGTTATATTGTGACTTTTGGTCTTCTGGGTATAAACCTAGTAAAGGAATTATAGGATCGAATGGCAGGTCTATTTTT